>APFE030415729.1:0-27680 GCA_000404065.3 Pinus taeda
GCCCCATTTAGTTCATCCAGCAAATCATCAACAACCAGGATGGGAAATTTATCTTTGACTGTCAACTTATTGAGGGCCGTGAAGTCTAGACACATACGCCATTCCCCATATTTCTTGAACACCATGACCATTGGTGATGAATAAGGACTAATGTTGGGACGAATGACGCCTGCTTCCAAAAGTTCCTTTATTATTTTTTCTATTTCATTCTTTTGGGCGAACGGATATCTATATGGGCGCACATTTGGTGTTTGGACCCCTGGGACCAAAGTGATGCTATGATCATGTTCCCCTCTTGAGGGTGGAAGCTCATGAGGTTTTTCAAAGACTCGCATATGGTTATTTAAAATCTGTTGCATCTTAGGATGAATTGAAAGAGAATTGGGTTCGAAGGCCTGGATGGCATTAAATTGAGCTATAACTACATGATGGCCCTTTATTAACAATTTTTCCATCCTATGTGAGTGGATGATAGAGGGACCTCCCGCCTAGAGTCCGCGGAGGGTATGTGTGTGGTTGTTCTACTTAAAGCTCATATATAACTCCTGGAAATCCATTATGATTGGGCCAAGTGTGTGAAGCCATTCAGCACTGAGGACAATGTCGCACCCTCCCATGTGTATGGCAAACATGTGGGTCTTAAACTGATAATCCCCCATTTGAAGTTTGACATTTTCACAACAACCGTCACATTTCATTGTTCCCCCGTCCGCAATTTGGACTTGGAAGTTAGAAATTGCTCGTACAAAACAATGCACTGATTCCACGACTCTTTGATGGACAGAATTATGTGTACTTCCACTATCAATCAAGACTACTACTGGGCGATGCTTAATAAAACCTCTAATTTTGAGAGTTTGAGGCGAAGAAATCCCTGCCAAAGCATGCAGTGAAATAACTTGTTCTTCAGGGACATTGTCCTTCTAGTTGTCCTCTTCTTCCTCCTCAAGTTCCTCAAGTGGAGGGGCTTCCTCCAATGAGCTGTGATCAGTAGCATCAATTTGAAAAAAAAATTGCTCCTTGCCTTTATGACCTGGGGAGTATTTTTCATCACAGTAGTAACATAATCCATGCTTTCTTCTTTCTGCCATTTTTGTAGGTGACACCTTTTGAACCTTAAGTGTTTGGGTAGTGTTGTGAGCCTGTGGGGGGCGACCCTTGGTGGTGAAATTTGGGAAAGTGGACTGGGCCGCTAACGCACATTCAACTTCATGAGCTACCTTGCAAGCCTCCAGCCATGTGGGAGGGTGGTGCAGTCAAACGTGAGCTTATATGGCCTCTTTAAGACCACTGATAAAACATTATGTGTAGAACTCATCTTGTAGACCTAAAGTGTGGAAAGCTAAGGCTTCAAAGGCTGTAATATATTCATCCACTATTCCAGTCTATCTGAGCTTAGTGAGACGACCCAAAAAAGTAGAGTCATGGTCAAAGCGATCCATAAGAGCTTTTTTGAATGTGTCCCAAGTGAAGGGCCTTCCATAGCAATGTTGATGCCATTGCCACCATTCCCATCTTTCATTGTCCAAGTACATGCTCCCCACCATAATCTTAGTGGCATTATCCAATATGTAATTCAGATAGAAATATTGCTCCATTTGTGTTATCCATGCTGTTGGGTGAGAGTCATCAAATTTATGCATATCCAGCTTGGGTGGTTGTGGACGGGATTGTTGGTAGGTGCCCCAGAGGTGAACAGAGTGGCTAGACTCACCCTCACTGTGTTCATTGCCAATATATGTGTTAGGGTCCCACCCTAACCCCCTTATTCATGTCATGGGATCACGTCATAGTCAAGAGTCAATAAAGCCCATATTAATATTTGTAAGTGGTTAACCCGCAATTAATGAAGGGACCACAGTTAGTTACAAATGGGCGGTAGTAGTAAATAAAGGGTAAATGGGCGGTAGTATTAGATAGATGGTATTAATAAAACCCACGGTATTGACCCGTGGTATTGCATGTATGAGTCATATATAAAGGATAGAGACTCCCTGCGAGGAGCATCGGGTCTTGTTTTGTAATCGAGCTCTGCTCTATTGGAGGTTGCCCCCTCGAAGAGGCCTGTGAACATTTCTCTCTGAGTAATAAAATAATTGCTATTCTGTGTTCTGGGTATATTTTCTTCGCATATTCTATGTTCTAGGTATTTTTCTCGCATATTCTCTGTTCGGTATTGCTTTGCAGGTTAAGAAGCATAACATTGATAATCTTAATAATCACTCCTCTCATATGCCCTAAGAACTGAAATTTTTCTTTCAACATGGGGGTTGTCTCTAGGAGGATTCTATATCTTCTAAAGAAATCATGTGACAGGAAATATAAAAAGATACAACATCTTTTTGGCACCGTTGTCAGGGAACAAATCAGAATATTTTTCCCTAGGTACAACAATTGTTACATTCCCTCTGTCGAGTGAGCAAGGGAAGTGTGGGTTAAAGATCTCTCACCTTGGTGAATCCACTGTTTGAATATTATTGTAAACACCCTTACAACTCCACTGTCTATATCCTTATTTGGTCATCCTAGCTTTCAAGAGGCATCATACTCACTCTAATGCTAAAAAACATAAAACTTCCCCTACATTTGAACTTGAGATCACGAGTTTTCAAAATGGTCTTTCCTGCATCCTTTGCCAACAAATTTTCCCCACTAGATTTTTATTATGTTGTTGGTTATCCCCATCATGTCCCTTCAGTTCATGAATGGTTTACCTATTTTCCTAGATTCAGTGGAAACACAGATATAAAGTCGGACCAGCACCTCAAGGATTTTCATGAAGGCATGGAACAACTAGGTATTGTTTTTGAAGATGTGAAAATGAAATTGTGCATGCATTATTTAGATGAAGCTTCTAGACTTTGGTACAAAACATTACCTAGTGGTAGAATATCTTCCTTAAAGAGTTTCCACATAGAATCTAATCATTTTTGCAAAATATTGTATCCACCGGATGCTATGTTTGAGTATTTTTGTGCACATTTAATGTTGAAAATATTTTTGAGGTTAATGATCCTGCTGAAGATATTTGTGGGGCTCCACTCCAAGAAGATTTCTACTCGCATAAAGAAGAATCACCCAAAAATATATAAAGGGAATAAGGGGACACTATCAAGCTGCAAATAGACCCTCGAAGATCTTATTCTACTGAATTTGATTATTCTCCTTCTTATGTTTCATATGACTCTAATGGGATGATCAGAAATGCAGGAATACAATAGTCCCAGTCACGGGAAGATGCACAAAAAGAGGAATCCCATTAGGAGGTTAACAAAGAGGCTCTAGTTTATGAATCACGTCCTTCAAATGGAGAATAAATCCAAGAAACTAGTATTCAAGTTAATAAATATTCTCCAGTCTATGATTTAGATGATTCAGAGGAGGATGAGATTGTTGCAGATGTTCAAAGGGAGTTTCTTACTAGCAAGTGGGGAGAAGGTTTCCAACAACAAATGTTTCAAGAAGAGCCGAAATTTGAAGAACCTAGAAGTGTTTATGGATGCCTCTTGCACAAAGATTAATTCCTAGAAATTGTTCGAGAAATAAAGGTCGCTGTAAATTTCTCTCATCAATTCCATGATCCAATAGATAAATATATGGCATATTTATTTGGTCAGTAGTTGATCTCAATTATGTGGTACGTATTAAATGTTTTACCTCAAGATTTCAAATGGTTCATGCCTATTTTAGTCATATATTTTCAAGAACGCAACCAAATTAGAAGCTTCATTGAGGAGATTAAAATAACTTAGCATCAAATATCATTTTGGGGGTAGTGGTGCATGCCTGTTTTAGTTGTTGAATTTCAAGAGAACAATGGAATAAGGTCTAGTACTCAGATGTTGGGGTAGTATCATTGGAAGGTTGACATCACTTGGGTGAATTGAGCCCAAGTTCTAAATAGGAGTTGTAGATAAATAATATCACTAGATGAGCATCTAATTTCCAGTTGTTAGAGTTTATATTTCTACATTTTAGTATTATGAGGAAAAGACTCCTAGCAAATAAATTTCCATGGAGATTTTCTAGTTTTATAGGTTCAATATATTTTTTGACTCCATGCCCAATGGTGAAGGCTTCTAGTCTATAGGTTCTTAGCACCTTGCCAAAAAGGTAGTGTCCCCATTTGGAGCCAATGTTGTCACTTACTCCAAAATGTGTTTTCAGTTGTCCAAAGAGTAAATGATTAGATACATTTTTAGTCATCTTCTAAGCCACATAAGGACTCAAAGACTACATCATACCATCTCCATTGGAAATTTCTTTGAAAAAACTTTCCAACGATATGTGGAAGTCCAAAAATGGACTCCTAGATCAAAAGATATGGTCTCCTGAAGTTCAAGGATTGAAGCCTTAGGAAGGAATATCAGAGCTAGGCATATCAGAGGTTAAGGATATCAGCACTTTATAATAGTTTGCAATTGAAAAAGTGTCGATAAGGGGGCTCAGATAATAGGGCTGGCACATGGTCGAGAATAATTTATGGAACCAAGGGAACTAATCTCTTAAGAAAGGAAAAAAATGCCCCTAGGCAATAACAAAATTCCCTAGCACCTTAAGGCTAGGCCTTCGGTCATTGCACCTAGTCCCATGGAGGAAAATAGAAATTTTTTTTCGTAATGTCTTTAAGAATAAAAGTCTCGATGAGTAAAAACTCTAGTATAACGCTAATGCAATAATACAAGACATATTGGGCTCTACTAGTGTAATACAGAGAGTTATGAGATGGATGAGTCAACAATTGTGATTCTGCGACACCACTAAGGCCACCAAAATTGATCGTTCCCAACCCTATAAAGTGAGAAATTTAAGTTGTTAAGGGGAAAGCGACAAGCAAACTAGCCGCATAACTAAAGAGGAAAATTGTTTAGAGATGTGGCCTGATTAGAGGCCATCACAAGAATCGCAGGGAGATATTTTCCTCAACCATCATTCAATTTTCCTTATTTCTTTTATTCTGTAATTTCTGCATTTTAAAGAAAGGAATCAAATTCTTTGTAATGATTTGGGTAGTAAACCTTCGCACACTGAGACAACTAGTCGATCAGACAACTGGATCTTGATTGAGATATTTTGTAACTGCTTTCAAATCCCCCCCTCTCCTTATAGAAACAAGGAAGAAACATTTAATAGAGGTTCCATAATTCTACACCCAAGGGGTTGGAATTTTGTGGTTCCACTTTGGTTCAATTTTATTGTTCAACAGGTCCTTGGGCTAATACAATTGTTAAATGTAATGAACTGGTGATTTGGACTCCATATTCAAGGTTTAATGAAATTGTTTTGTTGATTCCAATTAGAGAAATGTGTAGTATGTTTCCCCTTTGTTTATCACTTCAGGTATGTATTTCCTCATCTGAAATAGTGTAATGAAGCTGTTGGTATCATTCTCCTTATGGTTTTATTTTTACTACTAAGCAGTAAAAAGTACATGTGTTAATTACAAATTTGTTTGTTTTATTTAATAGCCTGCAGTACCTATATTTGCACAAATTTACTTACTATTGTTTGGTCACAAATGTATTCATGAGGCATAGAGTTTGAGACCTTAATTCACGCTCCACTCTTTACGCATTTTCATCTCCTCACTCTTCCATATTTCAATTGGATATCGTTACTTAGGATTCTGTGTTTTGTCCATCCCTCCGCATCAATTCCCCTCCTTTCCTTCCTCTTGTTCATCTATAATACAACAACAATGTTAAGCTTCCTATTGTTGTGTTTTTTCCACTAGAAGCGAGACATTTATCTTTGAGGTTAGCCATATTTACCCCATGAGTATTTAGATCTATGTGTTTGCTTGAGTTTGCCTTGATGAAGGACTATTGAACCATGCCCCTGAATTATCTCTTTTCAAAATATGTGACATATGGAGTGCAGAAGAAATCCCCATTGATAATATTCGAAAGCACTCCTCTCATATGCCCTAGGCACTGACCCTTTTATTTCAACATTGGGGCTATCTCTAGGAGACTTCTATAAATTCTGAAATAATTGTGTGACAGGATATAGAAAAAGCTACAACATATGTGATATCAATGGAAAGGTGAAAAGTGGTAAGTATACAATGATTATGTACAAGCTACTTCAACCCTACTTTCCCAATTAGTTCCCCTCCTATAACCCTAAGTCCTTAAAGGAGATCCCACTCGACTAAGGTTAAAAGCTAACCCCTCAAGTAAGGTGAGAGAACAAGTTTACAATCAACATTGGTTAATCATTGAAATCGCCCTTTATCCATGTTAGAATGCCAAAAACATTAAGTAAAATCACTTGATTTAAAAATGGTTAATTCACCTATCAAGTAGTATCCCACCTTTATTCAAGACAAATACTGGATGGTGAGAACTATATGACCTGTGCAAATGGTGAAAGGAATGTGGCATATCATATAACTGAGAAATATGTAGGGTTTCTAGTTGTACAGATGTCCAAGATAAGAAAAAAAAATTCTTCTATATGGTTACCCATTTATGGTGGGTAACATATGGCTCCAACTCAAGGACATGTGCTCAATATAAAGCACATGATCCATTTACTCAAATCAGGAATGAATCAGAACCTCATCAATGCCTGGGCTCGCAAACCTATTACCAACACACTCAAATAAACTTGTTTTCTAAAACATGTATGGGGTGTCTGTTAAGAATTGGAAACTAGGGTAAAATCCACATTTTATAGCTCATTTTATGGAGACAATTATTGCATTGAATTCGTCTTTTTTAGAGGACCAAAATTGACCTAAATATCATCAAATTTGGACAAGGGAAAGTGTATTTTGAATTATAAGCCCACGTGTGAATATTTTATCAGTTCGGACCTAACGAAAATTTGACACTCTTGGAAGGCTACAATTACAAGTGACCTAAGCCTCATTTGGACATCATCATGAGACATTCTTATATTCTCTTTCTTGGTTTTGTCTTGCACAGGTATGAGGCACGTCCATGAAGAATGGTTTTGCACTAAGGAGAAATTGAAGGGTCCAAAGATCACATTTTTGTTTTAGGGTTTTGGGCCTCAGTTGTAGGCATGACACCTAGAGAACTCGACTGCAGTTTCTTTCTATCTGGATCATTTGTGCTACTAAATATTTTTAGTTGCATGCACAACACATCCTCCATGTGACTGACATCTAGGGTTTTGATTCATAGTCACAGGCTTTCCAAAGGTTGATTTTGACTACAGTAACTCACTTGCAGGTGCAAGGGAGCAAATGGAACCTCCTAGTTCCATGCATCGCTCCTCCTCCATGTGACTAGGACCTAAATGCTAAAATTTCACTTGTTTGGATTTTTCTCTTATTGGTTGTAGTGTTTGTTAGTTGACCGCAAATAGTGATAGTTGATTATAGGCTTATGAATCAGGTTTTTGAGTATGAGCATGGTCGGGTTCATCTCATGGATATTGTTTAATTGATTTTTGTTAGATATTTGTATGGATGAAGATATGGATCATTGTACTATCTTTTGTTGAATCATTCAATGAAAATCTAAGAGGAAGAATAATTTGAAAGGGTTTTCCTCATAGTGGCCTTTGCTCTAGTCTTCAACCAATCCTGGTGTCTCTATGATTGAATGTATTTATTCTATTTTTCCTTTATGTTTTGCTACATTTATGATGATATTGTTATTCTACATAGTTACATATGTTGTTGAATAATGATGTAAATCTAAATAATGTTATGATGTTATGGGGTGAATTTAATGTAAATGAATAAATGTAATTAAGAAAAATTAACATGGTATCAAATTTGGTTGAAGAAAATTCATGGAGATCACCCATATGATGAGACCATTGAAGGGTGCAAGAGAGGATGGTGGAGACCTAAAATAATACTAGGGTTTGAAGGTAACTCTAGGTAATTTGTGTATTAGGGTTTGATGAATATTATGAGGTTAGGGTTTGAGAGAAACCTTGGTTTATGTTAAATATTTGAGATATGAAATCTAGAAACCGTAGAATGGTCAATGTGAAGATGCTCAAGCACTTGTGTTAGATTTGATGAAGCCCCAGATGGGATAGTCTCTAGTAGGCCTGGTTGTTGATAAAGCTGGCTGCAATAGTGAAGGAAACGTTTTCATATGGACAAATGATAGTGATGGTTCTTGAAGGCCAGTTCAAGAGGGAGATAATCACCTCTCATTGAATATAAGTACTTTTCGATTTATGATGCTCCATTATTTCTTCAATTTTGTTTAGACTTATGGATCGGATTATTGTATTGATTATTACTTATACTTCCGACATGTATATTTGAGTATTTGGATGCTTCTAACCTCCTGATGAGTTTTGATAAGTGGATCCTTTTTGAGGATCATGGCTAGTAGGGGAAAAGAATCAATAGCATTGAAAAAGGTAAAAATTCACTTGATGAAAAGGTGATAAAGTGCTACAAGTTTCCTATGTAAAATAAGAAGGTGCACAGGTATTTTAATACTACAAGGTGTGCATGGTATATTGTTTCAGTGTTATGTTTTAGTTTTAATATTGGATGATAAGGTAAGATGATGAGAATGTCTCCATCACAAATGTCTCATGCATATTGAAAGTGATTTGGATTCATGGTTCTTATGATGAAATTGTGAACTTGGTATTAAACATGTATCTTACCTTTTAGACATGATGAACTTCTTGATTCTATGAAGCTACTTAATATTTATCTTTGATATATTGGTATACTTGATGTTTGGATAATATCTATATTTTTGGATATATTGATCCCATAAATAAGGCTAGCACCTTGATTCTAATAGATGGTAACTTGATACTATTGATAATGTTTGTGATAAGAATATTAACCATGATGATAGAAGTGTACCAATGAGATTGATATTCAGGATCTTTTGTTGATCGTGGTTATGTTTTGATTTGCATAGAAATTATGGCATATGGTAAAATTGAATTCCATAACTTGATGGATTGAGTTATGTGACAAAGAATTAATGTTGTGATCGTGATTCTTGAATATACTCATATTAGTTATTTGACACTAACAATTTATTAAAGAGTGATGTCATGATGTAATGGTAAAGTAGTTGATGCTAGCATGATATGATCATGATAAATATGTGATATAGTCTGACTTTATGATCAAACAAATCTATTGATGCATGACAGTATTATAGACAGGTTAATGACTTGAATAAATATGACTGAACTGGCTTCCCATTCAGAGGGAAAATATCTCCATAAAATCCCCACACCTATTATCATTTGTATTATATGTATAGAAAATTATTTATTGTTGAAGTAGTATTTATGGACATGAATAGACAAATATCTGATATTGTTGGTTTGTAGCAAAAGTTTTGGTCTAAGAAGAAAGAGTTTTCCTTACTATAAGCCTCTACTACATGGAAGGAAGCTTAAGTGTGAGACTAAATCCCCTCAACTACATGTAAGAAGGCCTATGGGTGCGGTTATTCCTGTAGGACACAAAATTAAAGCTTTGTGCATCAAATCAGAAGTTCACCTGAAGGAAGACATTCCTATAGACATGGAGCAGACAATAGAAAGTTCTATGAGTAGGGAAGTTTGAATATTTAACTCTCTAGAGAGAATGTGAATGCATTGACTAAACTTGTGTTTGCGGGTGATTGGAATATGCATATTAGTATGTTCTTTTGATTTGATCATTAAAGGTAGTGTATAACAATATATGATAACAATTACATGGGTTTGACAAGATTTGACCTATTGGCTTGACATAGTGAGCATATTCGCTTGAACGATTGATCATGTTTTACAAACTTGACATGATGCTTGATGATTCATAGTTACATTTTGGATTATGGATTATTTGAATTCATGGTGTTGACAAGTTAGAGTTTTTATATGATTTGGTACTTGATGATTGATGATTTGCCTTGATGAAAGTGTTATGTGAGCATAATAACTTTTAGTAACTAATACTGATATTCAATAATGGTTTTGTATTGGCCTCCTTGACCTTGGCACAATGGTTGAAGTATAACAGTTGTGATTTTGTATGAATTAATCTCACAATAAATGGATGGAACTTGAATGACTAATCCTTGGTGTATGCATTTGCAATTAGTGACAGAAATGATTTATATTATGATCATGAGGATGAATTCACAATGTTTGGTTTGATATTGCTTGGAAAATGACAACTTGTTTGCATGATAAAAGTTAAGAGCTCTACATGTCACCTAATCTAAACAATATGATATAGTGCTATTAATGATTTTGATATTAGTTCTAATCTAGAATATAAACTTTGATAAGCTAACTTAGTTGATTTGATTGCATAATATTGATTTATGTAAGGCTGAGCATATTGATTTGGTAAAATTTTATGTTTGCATAAATAATTGTATGAAGAAAGTTACTCGAGCCTAGTATGTCTTCATCAATAGTCACCTGGTGAAGCTAAGAATATGTGTCGATCCAAACCTCTACTTCAAAAGTGGTCCAAGATATGATTTTGGTTTTGGTTTTATATACTGATGGTCTATTCTTGAGAGGAAATGAGCCTCTGAGGATCAATGTGAGAGGTAGATGGCATTTGAAGCTTGAAATGAATAATCATGGCATGATGTATTACGTTCTGAAGTTGGGAAAATAAAATCTATATAGTGGAGTTATTAAAGAAAGTGGAAATGCAAATCCTTGGACACTTCGATCAAATTTCAAGAAGTTATGAAAATATGTTGTTGAACCTAACTTAGAAATTGATAATTGATTGAAGCATTGATGTTCCATGGGAACATTCATCTTTATATTCTAAGTCAATGCATGACTCAGCCACTTCATACACATTGAGTTACCACTTAGCTCACTTCAAGCTAGTTGCATCGGATAATCTATTTTTGGCCTGTGTCATTCTTCCTATGATATGAGACTACATGGATGTACTGATGTTGTTTGGGATATTTTTTTATGAGATAAGCACACTTGGGTGCTACCTTAGTATGATATCTACCCTAATGTTTTGGATGAGAATTCTGTAGCTTTAAGCATGACTGAGGTTGAGTATGGTGTTGGTAGCATGACTAAATATGAGGAAGGATGAAGAATCTCTTTGGAGAGATGTTTGAGCAAACTCTTGATATGACATAGATACATTGTGATGACAAAGAGTGGTAACTGATTGGAAAATAATCATGTATATAGTGGGACTGAGATGCATTCATACATTGAGACAGTGTTTCTCTATGATACAAGCTTAGGCTTGTCATTAGCATCTTCGTGAGAGGGAGGATGACTATGGTATCCTTTTTGTGATATATATATATATATATAATAATATAATATATATAATATTATAGAGAGAGAGAGAGAGAGAAGAGAGAGAGAGAGAGAGATTATTCCCCTATTTGATCATATTTTATTTGATGACATGTATGACCATGAGATGGCTACTACTGAGGAATGATGATTTCCAGATATGAACACGGTGATATATTTATGATCTATAGAGAGCATCATTGATCGAGGACACTAAGCCATCTATTCCCACCTATTTGAGCTCCAAGTGTGTGGAATTGAGATGGAGAGATACTTGTTTTGAGGGATATTTGGAAAATAGGGTATCACTCCTATCTGTTACCCATAGGGTTGGAGATGTTTCTACCCTATCTTTGTCTTTGCAGAGTATGCCCCAGTTGGCATCATAAGCACAAGTTGGTCTTGTTGGGATTGTCCCTCCTCGTCTAGCCAATGGGTTGAGGAGGCTTGGGGCATGTGATATTGTTATACAACAAAATGACCCTCTCATCAACTCAAAGGGGAAAGACGTGATAGCTGAAGAAAAGACCAAGATCACAAGCCTTGTTTCCACACTAACGTTTTCTAAACATTGACAACATGCTTTATAAAGCTTCTCTGTAAGCCTAAGGGAGCACTAGTGACCCTACTAACTTTATTTGTTGGTTGAGGACAACGTTAGTGGATCCTAATGAGAATCTAGAGGTCAAAGGAGTGAATTGACTCATAAATATCTCTATATTCCCTCTTAAATCTACTCAAAAAAGCAAGGAAACATCTAAAGTTCGACCTATTTGTGGGATTTTTAATCATAATGAAGGAGGAAAATGGGAAAGAGCTCAAAATCATGGCAACATCATTGCTTTTACCTTAAGATACTCATGGAGGAACTTGGCAACCCTAACTCAATTTCTACATAAGCCAAGCTATGGCTATGGTGATAGAGGTCAGATCATTTGAAAGGATAGCTTACTTGATTATCGAGCATAGTCTCAAATCTAAGCATAAGAAGTTGGTAAGAAGGGAGAGAGAGAGAGGAATTGGAGGGTTAAGGGAAGGTTGATGCAATAGATGGTTGTAATCACTCTTCAGACATTAATATAGAACTGCAGTCGTATTGTCTACTCCATGGTGTTGGTACTATCATTCATTTATTTGTTTGTCCAATACCTTTTAGCATGAGTAGCTTAGTTATGTGTAAATAGATGTCTTTTATATATTCATGTATTAATTATCAAGGTTGTATGTTGTGATTATGCTTGTCTCTTCTATGTGCAAGAATTGATCTGGAGCCAGCTCATGGGACTTCCACCTAGCTGCATTGTGCTCTCCAGCAAACCTACACGGAGGGTTAAGGTAATGAATATGTCTTGCTTTGATAGTTAGTTATTGTTTATGGACATGCATGTAACTTTGTGACAGCGGGAGATAATCTTACAGTCTACTAAGGGTCTCGGGAAGACCCTTGAGGGTATCTCCATTCTCCATACACCATGCATTTTATCCTATAGCAGAATTGGCGACTCCACTGGGGACTATACATTAGTTCTCAGTTCATTCGGACAGTTCCTAGTTTCCTCCTCCTTATAGACCTCCCTATACTTCTGGATTCCTTTTCTAGCCCATCAAGACCTTGCTGCATTCTTCCCTCATATATTCAGCTATGGATCTGATCCCCAAAGCCTTGTTTTGAACTCTTTTCCCACACTAACTCAAGTTAGCAAAGAAAACAGAGATTTATAAAGCTCTGTGTTTGCACAAATAGTGTGTTATTAGAACCAATAACTCTTTGTGGCCTCTACTACAGAGCGTTAGTCACCCAAATTTTGACATGCAACTGTGTCTGTAAACTCAAACGGATGGGAAACCTACTCATGGACTAAAAAAGGATCTGCAGTTGTATTTTGTTAGCAAGAAATGTGTCCTAAAAGTTTTTTTTTTATTAGGAAATAACTATTTTTCTTTTTTTTTAAGTTTTTATAAAAGAAAATCAACATTTTTTATTCATTCTTCTACTTAGCTGGTTAAAATTTTCTTTATTTGGTTTCAAATAGTTGTTAGAAAGCATTAAAAAAAAATTGTCGATTATGCAAGTGTTATAATGACTAGGATGCATGGTATTAATATGAATGTATGAATGACTCTCACTTGTAGAATACAACTTATTTCATCGAATTGAATATTTTCAAGCATTGGCTTTTGCATGATTTTGATTTAGAGTCCCACCAAATAGCATATGTTAACACCCCTACCGAAGACACTAAAAAAGTACACATAAAATCTACCTAAAATCAATCATTAACTCTTTATAGAGCGAACAAACATTAGTTTAGGCTAGCATCTTGGGATAGGCAGTGTGAGTAAACTGCCCAAGATCCAAAACCAAAACTAGTGTCATTAAAAGAGATAAAATTCCTTCTGCACTCATACTACCAGGACCACTCCAATAAAAGTGGAGCTAAATACGAGACAACATCGAATTGTAATTGAAGGTAGCCCACCTTTTCTTACAACTCCTTTGGGTATTCTGTGTATTGGGGATTTCATAGCTGAGTCAGGGACTAAGGTATCCTTCCCACACAACATACTATCTGTGACTATGTCCCCCCTAGTAGTGTATATGATCTGACGTATCCTCAGTGTTCATACTTTTAGGGACTTACACAAGGGTACTGGGGAGGGTTTCCCTAGTACCTAACATAGACGGACCTACTCTGTCTTCATTTTTTGGGATGGTTCTTGTCTTCACGAGAGTACGTGGCCCCTCCATCTAAGGTTCAGACGAAGCTCTAGAGTAACCATAGTTGTACATTTGGCGAGCCGTCTCTGTTATTCATTGTGATACTGGGTTTCATATCCAATGATCGATGCTTATCAAACAAGGTCATTTCCTTCTGTTTGCTTATTGATTCACTTAGTGTATTTTTTATTTTTTTTAGCCACCCCAGTGTTAACATTGAGACTTTAATAAATATCAAGATAAAATTTATTGATAAAAATTATTGGTCACTGTGGCTACATCCAAACCTCATAATCAATCTAGACAATTGTTAGGACTTCCTCCACTCATTGTGGAAGATCCACTGAGCTTAGTGAACCAGATTCCCCATCTTAGGGAAATCAGTGTTTGAGATCTCACACAAAATCTACTTGGACAATGGACAATTCAAGCTTACCAGAGGATTTCTTTATTGCAGGATTTCTTCCACCCTATAACCCTCCGATCACATATCCGTTGGACCTAATCTTGGTTCATGTTGCACCTATACCCCTTGTGTCTTCAGTTGGAACATTTCCATCCATACTATCAATGACTAATGGGTCATGGAAATTTTTGGACACTTTTGGTCCCCCATCACTTCCCCAATTAACAACCACTACCACACCATTGATGGCGAACCCTGCTATCCCATTTGTCCCAAGTACAAACCCTCACATGACACCCTCCACCAATGGAACCCCACCTATGCCAGGTTCCACCCCCTTAGTGTCAAACTCTATACCTTCAACAAGTGCTACATACAATGCTCCTTATAATGCTCAATATAGCATAGTTAGCAACAGCCCCTTCAACCAACAATATGGTTGGCATCCATTGTATAGTTCTAACCCCTAGATTGAAGTATCTGGTTGCACTCCCATATGCATATACCAGTCGGGAACATAACAGTTCCCCCTCCATTTTCAGGCATGCATGGTTAGTCACTGATTTACATGAGCACTCCTTATGTCAGTCAAGGACATATGGTTAGTTCTGTGGCGAGCGGGAATCCTCAAGGAGGTCCCAACCAATCCATGGGGGAACCCTGCTCACAACCTCAAATGAGTGAAGGGGGCACTGCTTATCCTGAGGGCAATGTTATACCCCAACATCACAATCCCCATGGAAATCCAAATAACAATGCCATAACCCAAGGAAACATCTATACCATGCAACCTGTTTATAATAGTGGGACTCAAACGATGGGAGGACTACAAGGATCCTCAAGTCATATGTCATTGCCTTATTGCAAGTTGGGGGTATCACAGACTTTGCCTTTCTTGGCAACGTTGGATATCCCTGACTTGTACAAATTTAAAAATGACCCCATCTATCATTACTTTGGTCACCAATCCCACATAAAATACCGATAGACATCCCCAAGTTCGAAGGGAAATAAGTGGAGGATTTGGGTACCCATTGTTACACAGTAATTTGTCACCATCCCTGTTAACCCTTCTCCCGCACCTTGGAGGACTCATTCCAGGACCTGTGAGAAGTGACATGACCTGGAAACACTTGCCTTGTATTCCCCTAAGTATGTACTTCATATGCCTTGAAGACACCTTCTGCAAAATACCCATAAAATAGCCCTTTTTCCATTGGCGCGGGTTCACTGTGTATCACTCGCGCCAATGGGGGAAATCCTACAAAGAGGGCGCGCTAGCTGGCGCTCTATCTCAGAGTCACACTCGCACCAGCCCAGTTGGGTAAAGTTTTTAACAAACAAACCTACGAAGGTTCTTCCTAACCCATTCATGAACTGATTCCATCTTGAGTTGGTTCAGTTTGGCTTCGAATCTCCATAGAAGGGAAGTTGTTTGCCACCTTCTCATGGAAGCTTCTTAGTGATAAAGCCAACCCCATGAATATTGTGGAAATCCTAACTCCTTCCCCTCTATCTATAAAAGCTTGTCCTTTTTCCTTTGACAAGCTAGTTCCAGAGTTCCAAAGATTGAGAATTGCTAAGTTCATGCTGCAAGAAGCCTTCTTCATTCCCATAAGGCTAAATGTAAAGTGAGGAGATTCTTGTCCAAGTAACCAAGGAGAGAGAGGCTTGTTCCCCATTCCCAACAAGCTTTGCAAGGCATGTGCTACTGATCACCCAGCCAAAGGAAGATTTGACGTCAGAACTATGGTTGTATTCTTCTTTGTTTATCAATAATAGATGACTATCATTATGGTTCCATTCTTATTGTCTTTGTAATGATGATTGAATTATATCCTTTCTGACTGATATATAGTTGCATCTATTGGATTTTATGCTTGTATTTGTGTCGTTCCTTACATGTGTAGGTGTCCATTCACGAGGATCGTGGGGATTGTGACCAGCCGGAGCAAAGGAACGGGAGCGACGACTCTTTTATAAGTACTAGCGTTGGAATCCAGGTAGGCCCTCATCATCGGTATTTGATTTGCAATTAGGAACCTGCGTGTTAGCGTTGTTTGATTGTTGCTAGACGCCATTTGGGCTAGTATGGATTGCCTCTATCTGCAGAGGGGATTTACCTCCACAACAATTTGGCGACTCTGCTGGGGAGTTAGCTTTTTGTCTTGTTGTTTATTTTGTCTTGTTGTTTGATTTGTAAACTTTGGACGGAGCCTGAAGTATGGCCAGATAGCCTTCAAAACGCTATTGCTCCACATTAGCAAAGTAGATCAATGCCACTTCAGTCCATCTCCGGTTTGGTTTACGAACTGAACGGCTTGGAACTTGCCTTGTTTCTTGGTTGTTTCTTGGTTTCTCCTACTTGGTTAGCCTTATGGGTTGAGTCCCTCTGTTGCTTCTTGCCCTTGGTGTACCTGGGTACTGTTGACTTAGCTTTGGCTCGTTTGTTTTTTATTTTTCCATAGCAAACTTGGCTGGCACTCTTTTACAGCGTTACAGTTGCGCTAGTTGGTGCTAGTTGTTCATTGACAACCTGCGCCAATGCCTGAAAGGTGCTAGTTGCATCCTGACAGTCGCGCCAGGCCTGGGAACTTTTGAAGTTTGCTTGGCTGTGAGCCCTCTGAGCTTGGTTTTTGTTCTGGGTACCTTTTCTCGACTACTTGAGTGTGTTGGAGTCTTGTTTGACTGGTTTTGAGTCTCTTTTTTGAGAAATTCTTAGTTTGATTTCCTTGGTCATTACTTGGAGGTTTGTCTGAGTTTTTTCACAATTTTGTGTATGAGTGTTAATCACCTTTGAGTGTTTTTAATTTTTGATCTTTGAAACTCTCACCCCATTTTCTTGATTTGCACTCGATTGGTTCTTAGATTACATTAGAATCATCTTGTGTTTGAGAATTCTCTTGCATAGATCACACTTGCATGTCGACTCTTTGATTACTCCCTTGCACTTGTTTGGTGGTTGTAAATCGTTTTATTGCATTATTTGGGTGACTTGCTTCGCTTTCACTTGAGTTCCACTTTGTCTCACTTTGAGCCTAGATTACACAGCTCATTGGTGTCTTTGGGACTTTTCTCGTTCTTTGGAGGTTTGCTTTGTGATTTAGGGAACTGAATGTGCTTGTATTGAATATAATTTGTTTGTTATCATTTCTCAAAGTTGTTTAGTGCATTTTGCCATCAACATAAAGAAAAAATCTCTTTTTCTTTGTATTAGTTGATGAGAATTAGAACTTTTCATTTTGATTAGTGATTAGTGATCTTAAAGAAAAGTTTATTAATTTCCATTAGCTACATTAGGGAAGTTCTTTGTTGTTTTGTGATCATTTCGTCTGCGTGAAATCTCTCAAACCCTCTCGTAATTAGCATTCATCGAATGAAATGATATATTGTGGCATATAGTTTGCATTTAGGAAATTTTGAGGCATTACATACGGTAAGGCCTGAAAACTAAAACCTAATACAAGATCAACTTTAAAATGAACTGAATGAATCTAACAACACATTGGAACATAACGCACACTTTTTAGAGGTCTAGGCTAGAGACATGCTCCGGCGTCGTTAAACCTAGTCACTTTTGTTTCCACTCAAGGTTGGGTTATTCCTCCTTTTGTGACTCAATTGTGGTCTAGTACGGACTTGTTCTCCCACATACTGTCGAGTATATGGGGAGACCCCACTAGGTTATCATCCTTTATCCATAGGAATCTGTGTCTACCGCCTTACAGCTTGTAACGCACCGAACACAACATTCGGGAAGATTGACTGCCATACGGAAAGTCTTTGGTTTTTATACGATTGCCAAGGTGTATATGCAGTTTTACGGATTGTTTGGTAAACCTTTTGCCTAGTTCTCCAGAGTAGTCACTTTTTCTCCTTTTCGGACTCCCTAACAGAAAAGGCTCATCTGAGCACTTGTCACTTCAGGCTCATTAAACATTTGAAGGCAACTAGAGTCATATTTTGGTCCTTTTCTCGACTCTCTAAAGATGAAAAGGTCAAGTTATGTCCTTGTGTCTAAAAATTAAATTACCCGCGATCACACGCCCTATTAGATTCCGTTTGTTGGCTGTTTGATTGTGTATCTTGACTCTTTTTCACCCCCGTGTGCGATTTTCATTTTTTTGATGGCAACTTTTCCAGAGTTCACCAACCCAGGAATCCCCTCTGACGGAAATATTGGTCATTTTCCTCCTTTTGGGAATGTTGGTGCTCCTTACATGGCAACGTTGTCCCTTCCTAGGTTAATTGTTGGGTTGCCTGTTTGGTTGTTCTCAACCTCTATGGTCTCTAATGTCTCCACTATTGGTCAATCAGTTCCTCCACCCGAGCAACATCATGTTGATTCCAAGGTGGACCTCTCCCCTTCTTCGCCTATTTCTACGTCCTCATCTTCTACTTCGCCTAGTGAAAGTCTGGATTCAAGTAACCAGGTGGCTAGAAGAAGAAGAAGAAGATGAAGAAGAAGAAGAAGAAGTCTCATAAGCGAGAGGTTAAAAGTGTAGCTACTGCTCTGAGTACATCTCAAGTCGGGCCACCTTCTACTCCTCCGCAGAAGGTCAAGTTTCCTATGTAAATTGTGCAAGGGAGACCATCTTCTCCGTGATTTTCCTGGCCTTCCTGAGGTCTTAGAAGTATGGTCTCACAATCCGGCATGCCCCTCATCATCCTCTGAAGCTCATGGCAATGTTACCCTATCAACTGGCAATGGTAAGAAGAACGGGAAGATTCGATTCCCCTATAAGCTATGTGAAGGCAACCATCCCCTTCACCTTTGTCCACTCCTGGATAAAGCTTCTGTTGTTTTGGAAAGTCTTACAGCTTCTTCACCCCAACTCCCCATTAGTTATCAGAGGCTCTCTTCACATCCTCTCCCTGTTGACAAAGAGATTGATTTAGATTCTTCTCTTGTCCATCCTCCTCTTTCTGAACCTGGTTGTGATAAGCCTATTCCAGACCAACCATTGGTCGGAAAGAATGTTGACTCGGGTTCGCCACCCGTCAATCACTCTGTTTCGGAAGAGTGTCATTCTCATGCTCTTCTCATCTCATCAGATTCTCCTGAGTCCAAAAACGACTCTCTTATCCTAGCTGATTTCGAGAGTCCTTCTTCGGAGCAGGGGGGCAATCATACGATTCCCCCACCAAGTAGTTCAGTCATTTCCTTCGACTGGAGTCACCTGACTGCTTTCCGCCTTCCATCCCATGTGCCTTTCCAGATTACAGTACATGCCTATGATAAGGCAGTACCTAGCATTGTCTTGGATGAGGGTGCATCTGTCAGTCTTATGCCTTCTACTACTTAGCAAGCTTTGGGCTCCCCATAGCTTGTACCGGTCACGTAGAATCTGATGGGATTTGATGGAGGAACCAGTCAACCATTAGGGATCCTTCCAAAGTTCCCTATTACTTTGGGAGGCAAAACCGTCTGTATCGACGTACTGGTTACCCAAGGTGCTTTAGATTTCAGTCTTCTCCTTGGTCATGACTATGTTTATGCCATGGGGGCCCTTGTTTCTTCACTTTTCCATGTGGTTTGCTTTCCACACGACGAAAGGATCGTGACTATAGATCAATTATCATTCTTTAGTCCCCCGGTGCCTCCTGTGCAGTTGTCATCCCCTTCTAGTTTTTATCCACCGGTCGTATATGCCCCCCCGCAGGTCAACTACGTGGCTACTTATCTCGTGCCTATATCCAGTGATGTTGCCGTCGTGCATAGTGTCCTGGGGGCACTGGGTCCTAACTTCCAAGATGTGATCCTTCCACCGGGAGTGGCACTCTTGGAAGCAATGATTTCTTGTTCATTATGATGAAGTTCGTTCGGAGCATAGTTCACTTTCCTATGTCAAGCTCCTTAAAAAATGAAACTGGGTCTGGTCGAGCATAGTTCCTGATCTTGTGTCAACCTCATTAAAAAATGAAACAACTCCCTTTCCAAATCGAGTATTTTGATTAAGATCTCGTAAAATACAAGTCGAGTCTTTCCAAGATCTCGAAAGTGAACATTCATTCCATCCACTTTGTTGAATGCAAGGAAGCTTGGGGGGCATGTACCTCGTTTTGCATCATTACGCTGGGGGCATGTGAACTTATAATAAGCATAGTTTTTCGTTTCAAGCTTGTGTAAATAAGAAACCGAATCCAAGCAGAGTTCTCCATGGTTCAAGCTTGTGTAAAAATGAACCCATACCCGATGTAAATCTCGTGATTGCTATCTTTATCTGCTAAACTCTGTTAGATGAGCCTTGGTTGTTTTCATCCCATCGCCACCATATCTTTGGCTGATCATATGCTTTCACTTGCTTGTTTTCCTTTCCTGAGGGACCATAGTTAAGAGTGGTTTTGTTAGCCAGCCTCTTGACCATTACATGTTTTGAGCAGTTCCACCATTGCCGGAACCAGTTGCTACCCTTTATACCACTCGTTCCTCTAGGATGAGTCACCTTTAAGCTCTTTTCTAACTCGTAAAATATGAAAATATTGCCGAGTATTTTTTCCCTTTTGACTCATTAAAGAGAATAAAAATGGAGGTCTGCTTTCAGCTCTTTTCTGGCCATTTAAAGATGAAAAGATTGTCGAGTTATTCCTCTTGACTCGTTAAACGTAAATACGAGGCGGTCGTCTTTAAACCCTTTTCCGACCGTGTAAAGACGAAAAGATCGTCGGGCCCTTGTCGTTTTCGACTCGTTAATGGTTACAAAAAGACGTGGATTCGATAGTTTTTTTTACTTTTTTAGGTAAAAATCACTAATCATGAAAAGTACTCCTCGATCGTAATGGTTGGGCGGTTCTTTCGAGCATTGTTTTATACTTTTTTGGGCTCGAGAGACACAACTTTACGAAAAAGGACACCCCTAGAGTTTACTTTTTGTTGTCTGTTCAAACCCTCTAAACATGAAAAGACGCTGAGTTCTTCCTTTGTCAGACTCGTTAAAACTTAATGACATTGGATTCTGTTGCAATGACGCTTTACAAGCATATGCTATCCCCGTCAAGCTTTTCATTAAAAATAACTGGGGTACTCGCCAGAAATGGTAGGGAAAATGGAACTAGAGTCATCGTCGTGTCGGCAGTATGTCGCTCTTGAACATGACACTTGTCTACATTCGTGTCTGGGTGGGGACATCTCATCTTGTTTTTACACTTGCCTCCATGGGTTTGGGTTATCCTGTTTGACCTCTCATCTGCTCATTGCCTTGTCATCATGACGCCTGATCATTTGATGTAAAATACTGCCAAGTCCACTGTTGTGCCGCCAATATGTATAAGAGAAGTTGACCTCTGCAGAATATTCAACCTCCCTTTGATACCTCACATAATTCTGATTCACAAACATCTTATCCTTCTCTGTCTCGTGTCAATGATGTGGGAAACACTATGGCCCACCTTCGATCAAGGTTGCTTCCTATCGACTTCAGCTCATTATCCAGGAAGTTGACCTAGAGACTCCCTTCAGGTGCCTTGGAGCCTGCATGCCTCAATGGCAAGTTCTTCGTGTTCGACGCGAGGTTTTCATCATTGGCCTCCGATCGAATGATTCTACGGGTGTTCGACGCCGGCTCACTGATTTGCATACCGTAGATTGTACCTATAGTACCTTGAGGGCCATTGTCATTATTGGTGGTACCTCTCGCGTCTGTTAATAGTTTTCATCATTGGCTGGTAATCAGATGATGTTCTTTCATGTTCGACTTCGACTCCCATATTCACATGCTTTAACTTGTACTTTTTTGGGGTCGAGATGGAGCACAAGACCCTGGATTTTGTTTGTTGGGATCCAGGTTGCGATTTTGTGGATTATTATGATCATTACATGACTCATTCACTGGATAGCTATGACCATGCCTAAGTCTATTTATCGATCCTCACTGGATGGCTACGTCCATACCTTGGATCCATATTTTTATGTACTCTGCTATGGATGGTTGCGCCCATACCACATATGTCATGTACTTGAGATATTAGTTGTACTTCTTCATGCAGGTTCTTCGGCGGCAGTGTTTTCAGTTGGCCATGTTCTTGCAAAGTATTTCACCCCTCTCTCTCTCAGGTCTCATGATTTAGGGGGCATCTGTTACACAGTAATTTGTCATCGTCCCTGTTACCCCTTCTCCCGCACCTTGGAGGACTTGTTCCGGGACCTGTGAGAAGTGACATGACCTGGAAACACTTGCCTTGTATTCCCCTAAGTATGTACTCAATATGCCCTGAAGACACCTTCTACAAAATACCCATAAAAATAGCCCTTTTTCCATTGGTGCAGGTTCAATGTGTATCACTCACGCCAATGGGGGAAATCCTACAAAGAGGGCGCGCCAACTGGTGCTCTGTCTCAAAGTCGCACTCGCGCCAACCCAGTTGGGTAAAGTTTTTAACAAATAAACCTACGAAGGTTCTTCCTAACCCATTCATGAACTGATTCCATCTTGAGTTGGTTCATTTTGGCTTCGAATCTCCATAGAAGGGAAGTTGTTTGCCACCTTCTCATGGAAGCTTCTTAGTGATAAATCCAACTCCATGAATATTGTGGAAATCCTAACTCCTTCCCCTCTATCTATAAAAGCTTATCCTTTTTCCTTTGACAAGCTAGTTCCAGAGTTCCAAAGATTGAGAATTGCTAAGTTCATGCTGCAAGAAGCCTTCTTCATTCCCATAAGGCTAAATCTAAAGTGAGGAGATTCTTGTTCAAGTAACCAAGGAGAGAGAGGCTTGTTCCCCATTCCCAACAAGCTTTGCAAGGCATGTGCTACTGATCACCCAGCCAAAGGAAGATTTGACGTCAGAACTATGGTTGTATTCTTCTTTGTTTATCAATAATAGAGGACTATCATTATGGTTCCACTCTTATTGTCTTTGTAATGATGATTGAGTTATATCCTTTCTGACTGATATATAGTTGCATCTATTGGATTTTATGCTTGTATTTGTATCATTCTTTACATGTTCAGGTGTCCATTCACGAGGATCGTGGGGATTGTGATGAGCCGGAACAAAGGAATGGGAGCAACGACTCTTCTACAAGTACTAGCGTTGGAATCCAGGTAGGCCCTCATCATCGGTCTTTGATTTGCAATTAGGAACCTGCGTGAGCATTGTTTGATTGTTGCTAGACCCCATTTGGGCTAGTAGGCATCGCCTCTGTCCACAAAGGGGATTTACCTCCACAACACCCATATCACCAACTATCATCTTTGGTGTGTTTCTAACTCCATGGTGGATGATAGTATCTGGTTATGTCATTTTCCCCGCACCCTTACTAGCAACGCAGCCAAGTGGTAAATTGAGTTACCATGCACGTTAGGCAATACCTTTGACGCTCTAGCGATGGAATTCTTAAAGCACTTCCAGCTACCCATCTGCGATGAGACTGGAACGGAACTCCTCACTTCATTATGTCAGGATACCACCACCCACATCTCTAATCATATACATGAATGGGGACGTAGGTGGAGGTTAGTCAAAGCTCCCCTCCCAAACTATCTCTTAGCAGACTGGTTCTGCATGTCCCTACTCCCCCAAATCACTAAGGATGTTGCCTTAGGTGGTACGGTCACAAAAGACCAATCCATACATCCTACCCAGCACTTAGATCTGATATATTCATAGTCTGGCACTCTTTACGATGTAATCCCCAATGCCCTCTGTAGAACTCTTTACAACGTAATCCCCAATGCCCCTCACAACTCCATTATTTCCGCTACTTAGCACCATGGAGTGCATGCCAATGGGATTATCGACGCAACCTCGAGGGCTGCTATAAAACAAATCAATGGTCACATTACCTAGATCTTAGTTGACCCCACTACCAAATCAACTTCTCTTTCTACCACCATGATAAAATCTGTGTAGTCTACGCAAAAACTCGGTGGTAAGAACAAGAAGAATAAGAAAAAGACCACTCCTTCTGAGGAAAAGTCAACAAAGCAGAAAAACCCAATGTAGAAGGTTGTTGCGCCTCTTGATGATGGAAAGGATAAACCACCCAAATTCCCTTGCAAAATCTGTGTTGAAGACCACATGACCTATCGTTGCCCACATCTTTAGGAATACATAGATTTCAATGCTAAAAAGGATATTGGTGGGAACCTCATTGTCCTTAATAATCCTTTCCCCACTCAGCAGCAACAACACCTCCTTGTAAACCAACCCCAACGCTCACAAGGGGGCAATGGTGGTTCACAACATCCTTTAGTTGGTGAAGGACCCTCTACTATTTACACCTTTAAAACGATAGATCTACAAACAAGATCCAAATCCTATGGAGCTCCTGTCACTCATGCAAAGGAACCTTCCTCAAGTCAAAACCCACTTCCACCCAACGATTTGCATATCGAAAGGCCAATTGCTGACCTTGTGATTCACCCCCCTAAAGGGGCACTTCGATGCACAACGCACAATACATTTGCACACGCCACCCAAAAATACAGCATTGTAGAAGACTTGGCACAAGCACCATCGGCTATGTCGCCGCTCGAAGTATTAAAAACATGTCCAACACAAAGGAAAGCTCTACTTTTAGCTATTAGTGATATCAACCCACAAGATTCCATGCTTGCAATTTTCAACATGGAAAAGTGTAAACCTCCCCTTTCCCACTAGCTTGCATTTCAGGTGCAAATCTTTTCGAAAGGTAAAGGTATACATAGAACTATCATTGACGAAGGTGCTTCTACCTGCATCATGTCGACTTCATGTTGGCTTTCTTTGGGTTCTCCAAGCCTATCCCCACCGTTGAATTCCCTTAAAGCTTTCAATGGCGACACGTTCATCCCAAAACATTACCTAGCTAGATACCTGATCACCCTGTATGGCAAAATGGTAACGGTGGACATAGAAGTCATAGATAAAAAACTTGACTATAATCTCTTGCTGGGTCGTAGGTGGACATATGCCATGATAGCCATTGTGTCTACTTTCTTTCACATCATCCTATTTCCATTGGATGGAAAGGTAGTCACAGTGGATCATCTTTCCTTCTGCACCCCTGATTATTCCCCGTTACCAAGTCGCTCTATACCCCTAATACGTGGTGTACCTAATGCTTACATTAGTATCGGTACTAGTCTACTGAAGGCTTCCTCCCTCATGGTTTTTTTCCCTCTTCAGCCACCCAAGGTTTCACAGATGGTCAATATGCTTTCATCCATTCCTCATGAACATACTGATCCATGGATCCTACCAGCTCCTTCAGACATTGACACTTACGGAGAACAAATGCCATTGTCACCAGCTGAACTTTTCTACCAAGCCATTCAATCTGCATCCGAATATTTGGTCACTTTGGTTATGGCCAATGGTACCACTACCCCTCCCATAACTACTCCTTCTTTCAATCCACTCAATCAAGTCCCACCTACAGATGAAGCTATTAGAGATATCATGAGTTTAGAAGAGTGACCGTAGGAGGACTTGCACCATCGTGTTTCGATATCTAATTCAGACATGATGCCTCTTCAAATCCTAGTACCTAACATACCATAAATCATTTCCTCACCCTGTACGACTATCCAAACTATGGATGTGGAAGGAAACATGGAAAATATTTAAAATACATTGCTCATTGATATTTCTATCAAGATAGGCATCGTGGAAAACATCCAAATTGGAGAATATTGTAATCCTGAGGAAATTGCAAGCTTCACTTGCCTTTTTAAGTAATTCCATGATGTATTCACCTGGTCTTAAGAGCAAATTCCCAGCATAGATAAGTATATTGTCGAGCATGAGATCAAGCTTTACGACAATGCTAAACCTGTCCATCAAAGGCTTTGACTGATCCATCCCTGCAAAGTGGTAGCCATCAAAAACGAGGTGGAAAAGTTGTTACATGTTGGTTTCGTTTATCCTGTTCCTTTAACAGAATGGGTTTCCAATTTGGTTCATGTCGATAAAAAAAAGGAACCATCTGTGTATGTGTCAACTATCGAGACTTGAATGTCGTGTGTCCCAAGGATAATTATTCGATACCATTCATCAATCAAATCATCGACAACTTCACTGGTTGTGAATCATTTTAATTCATGGATGGATTCTCAGGTTACAACCAGATTGCTATAAAACCAAAAAACCAGCATAAAACCTCCTTCGTTTGCCCATGGGGCATATTTTCCTATCAAAAACTCCCATTCAGTTTAAATAATGTTGGAGCAACTTTTCAAAGAGCCATGGATTACACATTTCACGATATCAGGCATATCGTTCAAGCTTAGTTGGATGACCTTCTAGCTCATTCCAAGCAACGAACACAACACCTAAACCATTTAAGAGCCATATTTCTTAGGTGTCAGTTTTACAACATACGTCTGAATCCACATAAATGTGTTTTCTTTGTTGAGTCTAGACGCTTACTTGGATTCATTGTCTCCAAGTATGGGATTAGAGTTGATCTTGATAAGGTAAAGGAAATTACTCAATTTCCCAAACCACAATCGGTTCTGTAGCTCCAATGTTTACAAGGGAAAGCAAACTTTTTATGACGGTTCATCATAAACTATCAGGGAAAGTTTTAAGAACCACCCTAAATTTATATGTATAATAAATGGGCTAATCCCCATGATACATAGGAAAAATGAGAGACGATTTTATCAATAATATAATATGTATATATAATTTTTTTGGCAAATCTCTCACCAGATTATATTATCTTTTACAGTGATGGAAAATCTTTCACTGAATTATAAAATCTTGTAAGATCTTGGCAAATATTTATTGAATAATAAAATATTGTGAAGTCTTGGAAAATGTTTTGTTAAAGTATGAAACCATATATGATAACAAGAAAACATATTAATTAAACTGTAATATACTAACATACATGTTTGGAAAAAAGAAACATAATTTTCTCTTCCTACAAACAATGTTCCAAGTTTCAGTGGCCATGTTTGTCAAAGTTCTTACAATACACTCTTTCATATCCTTCTATTAGTTTAGATAATAGTCCACAAAAAAGTTATTGTAGGTGTTGATATTGACCACAAGTTCTGTCAAGGTAGGAGAGATTAATCTTTTCTCTACAACTTTTGTCAAGCTACCACTTTTTTCAAGTTATCAAATTTCTTTCTTATTCCATAGACTCCAACTGCGAGATAAAAAAAAACACATCAAGTTTGTTTACCCCAACAAGCCAACAAGTAGCAAGCTCCAACTATATTATATAAGAAAGTATTAGGTATCCCAAAGGCTTGAAGGGGATCTAATTCAAAGAAGTGACCATTGTGAGAAGCCTTCCAATAAATATATGAATATATAAATGTAGATTTATTATTATTTTAATTGGAAATATTCAATTAAATAATAAAA
>APFE030415732.1:18782-77172 GCA_000404065.3 Pinus taeda
TTATTTATTCATTTATTTATTTGACTTATTTTCTCGTTCTAATTCTAACTAACCATTATCCTAAAAATACCCTATATATATTATAATATTTCTAATAACTTATAATTTTAATTATTAAACCTTTTTAACTAACTATTACAGAAGCACCTATTAAATTATTTTATCTATATAATTTTTTTTATATATTTTAAAGGAATGGTCACCGAATATAACTATATTATAAAAATGACTTTTTGACTCTGGTCCCAAAGTCAAAATTAGCCGTTGGGGGCTCTGCTCAGACTATTTAACATGCAAAGCTAGATCTGTTTCTTCAACTTATCCTGATGATGAACCACACTGGTTGGTTCGAAACGCGTTGACAAAGGTCTTTCTTCATGTGATTTAAGCCGAAGTTCTTCTTACAATCATAAGCTTCTTAAGTCCTTTAAGCTTCCTAACCTTCATACTTTCCACCATGTGCATTATTAAAGAGACTCAACAACCAATGTAACAACCACTAACTATTGATTATGGAGTAAAGTTGTTTGAATAATTCTTTGAACCCCTAAGTTTAAATACATTTTTTTCTAACCCAGAGGAACTTGGCAACTCGCGTGACATGAGGCTGGTGGGTCTTGAAATTGTCATTCATTTCCATTACACTTTCACTATTATGTCCATTATATCACCTCCATTTCACTACCATGTCACTACTTTCATCTTACTTTCATTATCATTGGGTCACATTTATGTTTTTCCAAACTTCATTAATTCTTAGCCTTTTTAAGTGACTTTGTGGTTGAAAATTAGAAAATAATGTGCATATGCTTATACCTAACAAGTGGGTTGAGATTGTTGACATGTGTGGGTCAAAAGGAGGCTTCTAGAAGACTTTTATGTGGCACCCTAAGGCCAAATTCGAATTTGAGTGGAGAGGATCATGGGATCATGAGGATATGTGTCACATCTCCTATTTGTATTGAAACTCTAAGAAGACATGTGTCTTATCATTTTTTATTTTGATTAGGACTCTAGAGGTAGAGGGAGAGATTCATGGACTCTCATTAATGAAATGACTTCTCATTTTTTTGTATAAATAGGAGATCTCTCTCCTTCATTTGTTAGCTTTTGTTGTTTGTAGCTTGTAGTTTTTCCTTGATGGCTTTGGAAAGCTTTGGAGACTTTGTTGTACTTTGTAATTTTGAAGAATTTGAATAAAGCTTTGATGTTCTCAACATGGAAGGAGATGTGAAGTAGATGTCATGGATCATATTAGAATGTAAGGTAGAGTAGATTTTATTTTGTAGTTTTGCTTTGATTTCATTCAAGTATGTCATTTTATTGCTTTCGAGTTTGATAGTTTAGATTTTCCATTCATGCAATTTTAATTCATGCAAGTGTGTTCAACCGGCTGATTGTAGATTTATCTAACTGTGTAATCTATGCTTAACAAAATAGTCCAAGAAAGTAGTCCTCCTATTTCCCAATTGGTGCTTGGAGCATTAGAGCACAAAATAGATTAGTTTTTCTTTACATGTTTCTTGTATTTGCTTATTAGATTAGTCACTCATTACATAAATGGATATTTCCGGAGCCTTTAGTTGATGAATTCAAGCTAATTGGTGAAGTATTGAGTTTATGAATGAGATTTTCTTGTTGTTCAGTACCTTTTCTTTCTTAATATAGTCACTCATGTTATAAGCTAATATTTCTGGAGCCTTTAGCTGATGACTGATCTTCAAGACTAATTGGCGAAGTGTTATGTTTATAAATGAGTTTACTTGCTATTCATTAGTTTAGAATTAGAAAGCATTTTCTCATGTTATAATCTAATATTTCTGGAGCCTTTAGCTGATGACTGATCTTCAAGACTAATTGGCCAAGTGTTATGTTTATAGATGAGATTACTTGCTGATCATTAGTTGCCTTTAGTTTAATTGCAGTAGTTTTATTTTTGCCTTCCTTGATTTCATTTAGTTGTTATCATTTTTGCTTTCATTTCATAGATATTTTGCCGGCTTAGATTAATCTAACTGTTCAAAGTTTTGATTTGTTTCATTTTCTCATTTCTTTAGAAATTAGATTCTAACATTAGAAGTCATTAGATTTAATTGTCCATTGACATTTAGAGATTTCACCTAGAAGCATAGCTTTTCTTTCTTAGATTAATTTCCTTAAGCATAAGAAACAAAACCCCCCAAAACAACATAAACTATCAAACAACAAAGTAAGAAAAAGGGTTAACTAAGCACATATGGTGCACCACACTTCATCAATTTACAATACCCAGATTGATAATTCATGTAGAGAAATTTAGGACACTAAATTTACAAGACAGAGGTTACCAATAAAACTCTGGGGGTCTACGACTTGTCCTCCTCTCTGTAAACTGGGTCACCTTAATACGATCACCAATTGAGTTGCCCCCCTAGGACCTAAGTTTAAATATTATTGAAAGGTACAAACTAGTTTATTGACTTGGTTCAAGCCTTTTGATTAGTTTGAAAGTGTATTTCAAATGGTTGAAGCCCTATTTCTTACTTTCAAGTGTCCCATTCGAATGAGGCTTATGGCCTTTATCCCATTCCCTTCAAAGATAGGAAGCACTTCACAAAAAGCACAATGTGTAGAAATTCTCACTGTAGATCACCTGATAATGCAATGTAACTAAAGAAAAATACTTGATCTACTTCTACAAACAAACTTGCATAAGCTTAATTGATTTTGAGCAAGATCAATTAGAACACATATGACATATGAAGAAGAAATCAATCACACATGAACACAGAAGAATACTCTGGGGAAAGCCTCAACTAAAAAACCTCGCTATTTGTATTATCATACAAGTGGAAATATCTAAGGATTACACAAAGCTTTAGCTCTCAAGCTATCCAGCTCTCAGTACAATCCCTCACTGCTGCTCTTAGACATAATAGACAACACATATGCCTTTCCTCTGCCCTCCAAGCCTCCTATTTCCTTGTGCAGTTTCTCCTGGGTCCTCAAGCTGCCACCTGTGTGTAATAATTCCTCACACACTGCTCTGACCTCTGAAATAACCATGCAATCCTCAAGGAATGAATTCCTTCTGCATGCAAGAGATATCCTCATGGGAATATTCCTACAACTGATAGTACACTGTCCCATCCTTTGATCTCAACTGGGTCTCTGTCTGAACTGACATGCATGAGTTATTTATGAGAGACTATTCAATAATCTGAAGTACATTAGTTGCATGCATGCATGCATTGGCTAACTGAACTCACAATCAGTTCCACAAACTGTTAAAACTAATCTAACTGGACTTAACTCAGTTAACTGAGTTAACTAATTACAAATAAAAGTACAACTCATCATGATCTCCTTAATTAAGGGATAACTTCCTCAATCAAAGGGATAACTGTTGCATGTCTTCACATAGACTTCATGTTTGATTTTCTCCAACTAATTAATCGAAGATGAATTAATTAATTATTTTTTCAAGCAGATGGTGAGACTAAATTCGAATTTTAATTCTCAATTTTAATTCAAGGACAAACTAAAATTGGAATATTCTGAATGCTATTTTTAGCATTTCTTGTTGCTATTCTCAACACTCCCTCTCAACAAGAAAGGAATTCAACTCGATCCCGATCCTGAACCTTTGGAATGTTCTGCATGCAACACTTCTCTCTAGTGTTGTTGCTCCAGCAACTCTAGAAACAAAAAAAAATATCCAACCTGAATCAGAATGATGCCTCTGTCATCAAAGTCTCTGACTACTATTGCCTCTGTCGACTGAAAACTTTGCGCTTCTACTGACTCAACCTTTCTGCACTGTTGTTAATCCTTCTCTGCGCTCTTCAGTATCTGACTGCTCTAGCCTCTGTCACTTTGATCTTTGATTGCATCAATCCCACTGATTCCTCCCGCTACTATGTACTTTGGGCTCCCATAGCAAGGTACGATCCATGAGATAAAACCTCTCAATGGACCCTGCCCAATTTCAACCTTCTTAAGACTATGACTTCACATCGCCCCACCTCACACCTAGAGGTATGGCTGCATGTGATCCTTCTACCCACTTGGCCCGAAATTTCCCCCTTATGGACGTCTCTGCATGAGTGGATGCCTCCACTTGTTCTCCTCTCAGCATCTCCAATTATGGCTCCTCCATAATTGTCTGAGACTTCTTCTAGGGCTGCATGTTGAGAGGTAATTTACTCTCCTGCTCAACCACCAAGTCTCTAATATTTGCCTTGCTTCCCAAGGCTTTGCATGTATCTTGAACCTTAAGAGCACACAGGTTCTTGGCTAGCACACCAATCTGTTTCATCTTTCTCGTCGTCATGAAATTTTCTAGAAAAAGAGCTGATTTTAAATCAGCGATATCTCCCTCATTTGAACTTCGATTCAACCAATTTTATTTTTTTTTGAATTTGGTTATTTTTCGCAAGGAATCCAGATCTGCTATTTGTTTCTGAAAATTTTGCACACAAATTTTCATATCTGCTCTGCAAACTCGCGGCCCAATTTATTTATTTATTTAGTTTTTATTTTTACTTTGAATTCTCTTCTTCGTATACTGTTCACTGCTCCGATAAACTTTGCTCCGATAAACTAGGCTCTGATACCATGTAGAAATTTCTCTATAGATCAGCTAGCTCTGATACTATGTATAAATTCTCACTGTAGATCACCTGATAATGCAAAGTAACTAAAGCAAAATACTTGATCTACTTCTACAAACAAACTTGCGGAAACTTAATCGATTTTGAGCAGATCAATTAGAACACATATAACAGATGAAGAAGAAATCAATCACACATGAACATAGAAGAATAATTTGGGGAAAGTCTCAGCTAAAAAACCCCGCTATCTGTATTATCATACAAGTGGCAATATCTAAGGATTACACAAAGCTTTAGCTCTCAAGCTATCCAGCTCTCAGTACAATCCCTCACTGCTGCTCATAGACAGAATAGACAACACATATGTCTTTTCTCTTTCCTCCAAGCCTCCTAATTCCTTGCGCAGTTTCTCCTGGGTCCTCAAGCTGCCACCTGTGTGTAATAATTCCTCACACACTGCTTTGACCTATGAAATAACTACGCAATCCTCAAGGAATGAATTCCTTCTGCATGCAAGAGATATCCTCATGGGAGTATTCCTGCAACTGATGGTACACCGTCTCATCCTTTGATCTCAACTGGGTCTCTGTCTGAACTGACATGCATGAGTTATTTATGAGAGAATATTCAGAAGTACACTGGTTGCATGCATGCATGCATTGACTAATTGAACTCACAATCAGTTCCACAAACTGTTGGAACTAATCTAACTAGACTTAACTCAATTAACTGAGCTAACTAATTACAACTCAAAGTACAACTCATCATGATCTCCTTAATTAAGGGATAAATTCCTCACTCAAAGGGATAAATGTTGCATGTCTTAACATAGACTTCATGTTTGATTTTCTCCAACTAATTAATTCAAGATGAATTAATTAATTATTTTTTCAAGGAGCTGGTGAGACTAAATTCGACTTTTAATTCTCAATTTTAATTCAAGGACAAATTAAAATTGGAACATTCTGAATGCTATTTTTAGCATTTCTTGTTGCTATTCTCAACACAATTTCCTATTTCATTTACATCATGTGCATCTTTGACAGAAGCCCAATATGATCTTTCAAAATGGAAGTGGACTTTTGCCTTACATTGGATGCCTCTTCAAAAAAGGTCCAATGGCCTTTCTCTATCTTTTGAAGTGACATCATTGAAAGAGGCCTGAAGCACATTCAAAAATTGTTCTTTCAGATTAGCCAATGACCTATTAAGGGCATTCAAAGTTGTTCTTTTGAATCGACTTGATGGTTTGTTGAGGCATTTGAACATTGCTCTTTGAAATTGGCTCTATGGCGTATTGGGGGGTTTTTGAAAGATGTTTTTTTTAATTGGCCCAATGGTAATAGGAGAATTTGAAGGTTGTTCTTTCAAAAGTGCCTAACATATTGTTTTCTTTCAATCAAGCACATCTTCAAACGATGCTCGATGGAATCTTGTTGAAGAGGCCTAATGAATTTGTTGTTGTCTTTCGAGTGGAAACTTCCAAAGAGCCTACTAACCAAGTATGCTTTGTGATCTTTTAAAAGTATTTGATGGTTTATCAACTGCATATTTAAAAGAGCCCTAATGGGATGTTTTCAAATGGCCTAATGGGTTGCTTCTTCGATCAACTATGTCTTTGAGATAGGCCTAATGAAATTCAAGGTGAATGTTCCAAAAGGGTGCAATGGATTTGGTTCACCATTGGGGTGGTTCTTTTAAAGAGGTCAATGATTTTATTCAAATAAGGTCCAATGGCTCAATGGGTATGTACCATGTTTGAATGAGCTAAGGCAAGATCTTTATAAAGGTAAACTATTACAAAATTAATCGTATTGGCCTAATAAGAGTTCAAAAAGGACATTGATTGTGGTTCATGACCCACACAACAAGGATTAATTCAAATGAAAAGGAATTAAGTAAACTCAAAGAGTTCAATTTAGTGGCAAAGCCAAAAAAATAGCCCTTCTTCTTGAATTTGGTGACAAAAGGAGATGGGTACATGATAGGATTCCCCTCTCTTACTCAAAATATCTAGATAAAGGATAGTGTCAACCACACATTGCAAGAGTAGCTAGTGACCTTAAAGGACTCAACCGAGTAGGAACCTATGACCACCCGATCAACAACTTGCCTTTGTTGGATTTTTCAACCAATTAAGATATATTTATAAATATATATATTATTATAACTATATTATATATTCTATATATACTCATTATTATATATTATATATATATATATACTACTATATAATATATACTACTTAGTATATATTATTATAATAATATATATATCTAGATAATATATATATATATATATCTGCAAGAAAGCTTATATGTTTGTCTTTTGATACTTCATTATTAATTTTTAAATCCTTTGTATAATAGTTTTTTTAACACAAAATAGTGTCCGGTCACTGAAAATACTCAGGAGAATTACGTTGCCAGATTTCTCAAAGACATCTGGGATGTCAGTTTGTGTCTAATTGCCCTCACCCAAATTACATTAAAAAAATCCCAAATCCTAACAATACTCTTATTTGCTGAGAAGAGTATATGTAGCAAAATTGAAACAAAAAACATAAACATTTGAAGCCAAACATTACAATGATGATTAATCTGTAGAGTATGTTGGCCAATTAATGTCGATATCATAGGGAGGCTTTGCGTTTGGACTATCTGACTTAACACACTGAAGCTTAAGATCTAAGATGATGTTGCATAGTGCATTGACTTCAACTTCAAGACATGAGATTATTTGTTGAAGAGCCACTATAATTATAAGAGTATTGCACTCAGAAGCTTTATGTTGGTACAAATTTACATGCAAGTTGTATATTTCAAAGTTAATGGTTGCATGTTCTTTTCTACAGTGGTCACACATCGTGGAGGTCGAGGAGTCATATGTCGGAGAACTAGAATCCATGAGAAGGGCAAAATGATGTCAGTGCCGAGAGAGAAGAACTAAATCAACTTGCTAAAATAGAGAGAATAACCAAGGGGAGCCAAGATAATACCTGTTAGCAAGTAATCTACGACAGAGCATCTAGGAAGCACAAATTGAGATGGAAGAACAACTTATAGGGACAAATCCCAATGGAAAGGAGAAAGCCACTTTCAGCATAGCAACACAAATGATGACAGAGTTAAGGCTTGGGGAAATAAGGTACCAATGTTGATACAATGTCTCTCAATGCCAAGAAGAATATATATTGAATTGCTCACCTTTGATCCTGAAAGGGCAAGATGCCAAATCACCCAGCTGCAGTGATGTTGAATACACATTCGATTCACACAACAGAAGAAAGCCCGCTGAATTACCTAGAGCTCGTCGTTGAGATTCTAATTATACCGATGCCTAGATGCTACCATTGATACAAAGGCAACCCATTGCAAATTCAACAAAGGATTGAGGGTTCATAACCAACTCCACTCAGAGGACATAAATGTGGTTGTGCTCCCACATCCAAATTTATTCTCATTGCGCCATGGGATCTGTGCATAAGTTTCTGTTTCAACATCATTAATTCTAGTGCCCTGAGGAAGAGCAATCGTCAAAAATTAATCGAAGTATAGGCCATGGGATCAAGATTGGGAGCAGGTCTATTCCACACTGGAGCAATTGAATGAGGCACACTTGCAGAGATGCATCTATTACAGGCCATGGGATCAGGACTAAGAGCGGGTTTATTCTACGTAGGAGCAATTAATTGAGGTATGCTTGCATGAAGCCAACAACCAAACAATGCCACATCGAAAGGAAAATAGGTGTCTTCTATAATCGTTAGAAGGCGAGCGAGGGATTTAATGCTATGGTATGAATGAACATAAACATAAAGGGGCTAATATAATGGGATCAGGTTAGGGAGGGGGTATAATGTTTCATGGGAGAGGGAAATAGGAATAAAGGGCATAAGGGAGCCAAACATGAACACATTAAGGGTTTGAAACATACCCACTTAATCCATTAATTTATGTCTGACCTTCACCCATAAGGCAAGCCTTGTTGGCCTAAAGATCCACCCATAATTAATATTTTTGAGGATATGAAAGAAGGAAGAGTTGGAGAAGGAGAGGAGGATACTTTTGATTCGATAATACAAGAGGCTTAATGTGTTATCTTTTGGAGGAGTGCTCCTTCTCAGATAACAAATAATTAGGAAAGAATCACCCCAAATGATAATGTCCTAGACTCCATGATTTTGAGCTAGAGTTATCCCCAAGAAGAGCCCATACATTTATGCTTGGTTATTGGATTTCCGTCCAAGTCCCCACGAAAATTTATCCACAATATTTCCTTTGGGATTTAGCAATATCCCTCTCCCTCTTACCACCCTATCCTTTATATAAGAGTTAATTAGCAAAGAAAGTTAAAATATTAAAAAGTAAAAAAAACATAGTGTAAAAGCAAAAAATATTTTTCTACTCATTAGATCACTCTCTCTATGTCTTATGGTCGAACTCAACCTTTAAATAAGTATCCACTTTTCCTCTATTTTCAACATTTATTATTCAATATTATTAATTACAAAATACACTTTATACGTTTTTATAAACATAAATTAAAAACTAAAAAAATATTTAATCGCTATAAAATATTTGAAAAAAATAAAATAAACAACAAACTTCAACATCATTCAATATTATTGTAGCTTATTGGGCGTACACCAATTGATGATACATTGTACCATTAAGGCAGAAGAAAAAAGTTTCTAACTTGGTGTGTCATTGTCGAAATTGATCCTTAAATAAATGTCTACTTTTTCTCTATTTTCAAGGTTTATTATTCAAATATTATAATTATATAATATAATCATAAGTTTTATAAAAAAAATATAAATATAAAAATATAATCATTCAAAAATAAAAATAAACTTCAACATCATTCAACATTATTATAGTTTATGGAATCATTCAAAAATAAAAATAAACTTCAACATCATTCAACATTATTATAGTTTATGGGCTGTAGATAATAAACTATGAGTTGTATCAATAAGGTACTTCTTGTATACAGATTATTGATTTAAACCTTAATTTATCTATGTTTAATATAAGAGTAAATGTAAATATTTAGTTGTGTTAGGTGCTTTATAACACAATATCAGAGAAATGTTGTCATGTGAAATTAATTTGAGATAGAGCTATATTAATTCCAGATCTATTAAGCATTGAGAGGGAGATGTTGTCACGTGAAATCAAATTAGAATAGATCTATCTTTACTCTAGATCTATCAAGAGTTGAGAGGGATCAAATCTTTCCTGGTGCAAACACTATTTTTTTTAAGTGCAAAACTTGAAGAAATATTTGCACCTCTAGATATTTGGAGTTAAGATGGATCTACGTTGGTTTTGAGCAAAACACCAATAAAATGTTTTAACTATAATTTTCTTTTCTTGTTTTTTGTTGGTTTGAACTACGGGTAATTTGAACATTGAATCTCATGGTTTACATCATACTCATAGCATTACAATTTCCAATTGAACTATTCTCGTGGGCTAACTATAATAACTTTTATTTTTAAAATATATATAATATATATATATATTTTTTTTTTTTATTATATATATATATATATATATATATATATATATATATAATTTGACTTTGGAATATTTTTATTTGTGATTCACGCTTCTCGCACATTAAGATGTAATACATGTCAACCCCTTTGTATATATTATATGTATGTATGTATGTTGTAATGTGTATGTTGTATGTGTATGTATATGTATAATTATAATTATATCACTTGAATTAGAATGAACCAAGAACCCTTATTTATATATTTTTTTCTCTTAAATGATAAAAATTTGTGTTATTTAATATAGATATGGAAATAATTTATATATACTAATTTTTTGTCACTAATATGTTTTTGTTTTAAATATGACATGTCAATTGAAAATACAATGGATTACACATCATATATTCTCAATAATATTGTTTTTACATGTAGTATGTCAATTCCATATTAAATTGTAAAAGAAGTATATATCTCTATCATGCTAAAAATAAATCATATTTTTTTTTACTTTCAATTACTTTTATCTTTCTATGCAAAGTTGATGTAAAATTAATCGAGAAAATTGATTTTACTTTCAATTACTTATGTCTATCTACATAATTTAGTTGATGCTACAACTTAAACTAATTTTACATCAATTTTATATAAAGAGACAAAAGTAATGGAAAGTAAATTCAATTTCCACTCAACTTTATATATAGACAAAAGTAATTGAAAGTAAAAAATAGTATTATTGTAAGATATGATGTGTAATCCATTGTATGTTTAGTTGACAAGTAATATTTAAAACAAAAACATATTAATAACAAAAAATTTGTGACATATATAAAATATTTCAATATCTAAATGAAACAAGTGTTCACTATCTAAATGAATCAAGTGCTCAATATCTAACTGAAACAAGTATTGTTGGATGCAACATAGCCCCTACCCATTAACTACATGTATATATAAAAGTAAAAATGAAACAAAAATTGTAAAAGCTAATAACAATAGAAACATTAGAGCAACCCAATCTTCAAATTTTTTTGTATAAACTCTATGTAAAGAAATCATGTGACCATAAAGGAAATAATGGAACACATAAATTTACATCTAGATTAACACTAAGCTATAAACAATTTATAGGCCAGATTTATCATGCACCTAGAGGAATCAAATCCCTCGAAGTGCAAACCTCTTTTCTTTAGTGCAAAACTTGAGGAAATGTTTGCACTTGGAAAGATTTAATCCTTCTAGTCACTTGATAAATCTAAATATAAATTTGTACTACATTTAAATGGACTAATTATTTTTAAAATAATTCTTGTATCACCTTAACATTATGGTGCTCAAGATTACTTACCACAACTATAATATATTTACAATTACTTATTTTTAGTAATTTTAAATAATATATTTGCAAATAAATATATAAATATCTTATCTCTTATATTTTTCTTAAAAAATATATTGAAATAAGTTGTCCATTCCTACTTTTTTTTTTGAGAAATCCAAGTGTTCATATGGTACCTTAAAAACAAGTATCTACAACCCCGTGGAAATTAGTTGATGATAAAATGGTAAGAAAACTGAAACAAAATCCTAGCATGAAAACTATATTGTTATGAATATAAAACGATTGGAAAAAATAATTTTGCCTATGCGATATTAGTAAATAAGTCAAAATATTGATACTGCACGGGGTCCCTCTATAAGGTATTAGTAAATAAGTCAAAATATTGATACCTGCACGGGGCCCTCTATAAGGTATGTTTGTTGCATGTATGGCTTTCTGAATATTCAGGCTATTGAGACACGTGTATATGTAGTTATCCCGACAAAGACATCCTTTAATTTCCGCTTCAATCACAAGTACAGTCATTTAGTCTTTAGTAGAAACGTTGTTGTAAATAAATATACACAGAAAACGATGGCATGCAACATTATGTGTTTAACTTATCTAGATTCTAGATTTCATAAATATTATGGATAAGAATGAACTCAAAAATACCAGGGATAAAACTGAAAAACAATTACATATATATATAAAATTTAGATTATAATTTTTTGTTATTTTTGTTTTTCTCATTTTCAAAATATTCTAAAATATATAATTTAGATAAGGATGGATGTCTAGCTTCCCTGATCTGAGTGCTTGTATGAATAAGTTTACATGCTTCCAAGTAAACTAGCGATGCTCACCACATGGCAACAACCAACCTTTAGGCAATTTCCATGAACAATAAATTTTGTAGCAACCAAGGATTGTTCTCGCACGCTTGTCCCTTCACCTCACTTGTCACCCTTGAGCGTATACCTCTTACAACATGAGCTTATTGTGCATCATTCCCTTTGGTTGTTTTACTGAGATCCTGATCTCTCAGGGTGGCTAATCTCCCTTCCTTGACCTCCGCTTCTACTAAGCCTCACTCCACGTCCTTTGCCTCCTGCAGCTCTGCCATGAATAATGAAAGAGGTTGTGGGCATCGTGTGAGCAGGGGGTGGGGAATAAGGCGTCCCCCCATCACCTTTGAAGGTAACACAGTTGCTGCAATGTTTGATTATGGTATCCCTTCCCATATCAGGCATCAAGTGCTTGAATCCGAGGAAGTTGAGACAAGTCATTGACGACCCACGCTTTGGGATTTTTGCAACCTCTTGGATTTCCAGCTCAAGGAATAGGAGAAGGATAAGTCGAGATCCACATGTTGGATTGCGGAACTCTCGGCTTATCATAATCATGCCTCATCCTCCCTCAAAAAGCTTGTCAGGGACCTGAGTATTGACTTTCCTCCAAATGTGCCATCCCCCTCCTCCCCTACCCTCTTGCCTTTGAACTCCTGTTCCTGTGGGCTCTTCCTCTCCCCTAATTATCTTAGCCCCTACTCATTGTCCCTCTTCTATTCACAAAGATGTTGACCATGCCCTGCCTCCTCCTACCACAAATGTCCCCCCTACTCCCATCCATGTCCTAGTCCCTTCAGTTGCTACATTCTCAAGGAGGTGTCAAGTGAAGTTGGTAACTCTGAGGTGCAATGCAGCTCTAGTGCAACTATGGTGCACCTCCAGTGTGGCTCCTCCATGGGATGGTGTTAACCCCTCAAGTTCTATGGATAACCTCAGGTCATTCAATTTTGGTCTTTGGTTCCTTTGGTTCGGTTTGTTGGCAGATGGCTCAGAGCCTCTAGGATTACAATATGGAATTTTGCTTTTTGACAGTCCCATTCATTTTTGTAAGTATGACTTCTATCTCTGGTTTCCCCTCTCAGGGGAAAATAATTCTTTGGTGACTTTTCCTCTGGTATCCTCGCTCAAGGGCAGAGGTTTCAGATGGGTGAGAGGCATAACCCCACCATGTTCCCAAGACTATACAAACTATATTTTTCTAGTGTTAATATAATGTAAATACATGTGCTTACAAAAAAAAAGGATTGATGACTAGCATTGTGAATATGTAAGTTACTGTAACGAGGCGGGGTTTCCTTATTATCTAACTTTCGTAACCGCTATAATTGTATAGGTAAGTGTAGAAAAAGGACCATAGCTTCAGGGTTAGTTTTTGAGTGTTAATGTCATGGAACATAGTTCAGAGGATATCATCCATAAATTTGTAAAAAAAAACCTTTGAATTTTCCCCTAACCCATGCATTTATGGATGCATTAACTATGCACATGGGAGCATAGATATTGTAAATATCGATATTCCTCATTTCCTTATACACTTGACCTTCCAAACTATTGCACACCAATGCATCAAATTTTGAATTGGTACAATTGTCGATTACTTGTTCATAGATTTGACTAGATATGAATGCATTTCTCTATCTGTATTGAAATGTTATGAGAAAATCTATTTCACTATTCATTATGCCATTCCCCACTTGCATAAATTGAATGTGCAAGTTTCAGATTGATTGTGTACACAACTTTTCAAATATGATAATCTAACACGATGACTTTCGATAGAGTTTGCAATTTTTATATCAGAAATCTGCAAAGATACTTGTATATTGAATTCTCTTTGCATGCATTTTGATTCTAGGACTAATGAAATTTTCTAAAATCACAAAACTGAGTTGAACTCACCATTTCCTATAAACTTAATGAACAATGTCTGCGACAACTTTTTGTATTGTAAACTTGTTGAAGCCAACTCTATAATGTAAAATCCTACGATCAATAATTATTATTAGAACCTTCATGGAAAAATTAATATATCCCTATAAATTGAACCAACTTTAGAATTCTTTCTTGCAGCTTTGAAATAAAATATTTATCGAGTGCATTATTTTAACTTTAACAATCTGCAATTATGCTCATTACAGTAAATAATATGTAATCGAAACTAAAATTTTTTAAGGCATCATAGATAGGTATTACAAACAATACTACTTGCATAACTTTCACTTGCTATGTAAAACTTTCAGAATGATGGCATCAGGAGGATATTGTCCAACTACCATTACCCACTGTCGTGGGTTATTAGTTACTCCCTCAACTAAGTTTCCAAAAACATGATGACTGTGAATATCAATGAGTTTTTAGGGTTAGCAAATTTTATAGGTGACATGGGACAAATAACACCAAGCCTAAAATAAGAGATCCAAATTTTTGTCCAATTAAATGTTAATAAATGATTATTTTTCAATTATAATATTTATTTATTTCTAAAGTTAAACATTATAATTTGCCTTGGTCAATGATAAAGAAATAGTGGTCAACAAGAAAATCTATTGATAGAGTCCTGCATGGGCAGGAACTAATAACATATTTTTTTTATCAACTTTTGTAGAGAAAAAAGAAAGAAAGAGAGAGTGTTTTGTTCTTACTAATTGGAGGTATGAGGAAGATTTGTAATTACTTTAATGTTTAATATGGAGTTGGCATGTAACATTTAAAAAACGTTAATAACAAAAACAATTCGTATAACACACACAATATATAACGCACACGAGTGCACGAGTCAACGGTTGGGGCAACACCCCACCAGCGATCGAATCCCTGTATGTGGCGCTGCGCGACAACCTATTGTGTTTCATTAAGAATGTACGGTATATTGTGATTGATGTGATGGATTCACTCCGCAGCTTCGGCTGTTGTATCTGCGCGCTTCGACGTATATATGTAATATGTTGCTTTTCAGGGGGATGTACTTCCCCCCTGAAATATATAATATATATATATATATATATATATATATATATATATATATATATATATATATATATATTAGAGAGAGAGAGAGAGAGAGAGAGAGAGAGAGAGGAGAGAGAGAGAGAGAGAGAGAGAGAATCGTTTTCTACTTCTAATATGAGGGGGCATGTATTAACATTTTAATGTGGGGAAGGTAAATCACAAAAAATTATTCCAAAGGCAACTATGTATATATATTATATAAAACCAGTGAAAATAAAAAATTTAGTATACTTAGCCCACATGGCAGCGCAATTGGCGAGATCACTGTGTTATGAAGTATGATGTGATGTAAACCTTGAGATCCAATACTCAAATCCCCTGTGGGTTAAGCCAACCTTTATATATATATATATATAGTTAAAACAATTTATTAGTTGTTTTTTCGTTGAAAACCAACATAGTTCCATCATAACTCCAAATCTACCAAGAGCCCAAAGGAAACAAATCTCTCCAAGTGAAAAACTTTCGTCATGTTTTGCACTTAAAAAGATATTTGCATCTTAAGATCTACTTGTTGGAAATCTAAAACTGTTCGTCTTCATAATTATCATTGTACTTGTACCAATATGTATTTCATGTATAAACAAAAAGAAGAAAAACATATATTTTATTTTTATTATTTTTTAGTCAAAGCATGTTCTTCATGCTTCTAGGGTTTATTGAATGAGTAAGAAAATTTGTGATGAGTCAAATTCCCATTTGGACTATTTGTAAGATTTTTTTTTTTTTTTTGAGTCAAAAGAGTCAATTTTGTCACCACAAGACCAAGTTAGCCTTCTAGATGGACAAGTCGGTTAGCCCATAAGTTGTGTTTCTTCATATGGTCAAACAACTATATATTGGCAATTGTGCTCCACATTTTGGCAACCAATTCAATTGTGCAAGCAAGAAGAAAAAAATCAACAAAGTCGAAGGAGAAAGAGAGCAAAGTCAAAGGAGAGAAAAAATCTTGTTTCTGCCCTAATCTGTCCACATGTGCGAGATTTTCTGTGGTATCTCAAAGTTGGTACAGGGCCAAAATTACAGGGCCCGAAATCTTAGGAAGAGGCCAATATTTGAGGAAGTGATCAGAATTTAGAGGTTTGACCAACATTGACTTTTGTTGACTTTGACTTATTGAAAAAGGATGAAGGAGGGCTGACTTGGTATCTTTGTGGCAGTCTTGGTCTTGGTCTTGGGTCTTGGATATCTCACTTTGATATGATTCTATAAGAAAAGGAGTTGTTTGGATTTTCCCCCTTATGGGGTTTTGCCTTGGCTTAGAGCCTAAATCTTTGTGTTCTTTGTCTTTTGTGATCTTCATGTTTTATGTTTTGGTAATTGTTTGATGAAAATAACATAATAAAAGAAATTAAAAGCTAACAAATATTCACAAGAAATTATCAAGGAAGAGAAATATACTCTAATCTACATACATTATGATTTCTCAACATGTTTTGAGAGCTAAGGTAAAGAGGAGACAACTTGAGGATCATAATTACTGGTAGTTTGAATGTTTCACTGTAGCAGTAAATTTCTTCTCTATAAAAGAAGTCTGGAAGGTTATCCTCATAACAATCATCATTCTCTAAAGAATTTTGTTGGAAGCTCTTCTTCTTTGACAAGGACTTATGAGGCAATTGTACAAATCATTCTGAGGAATACATGCAGGAATACTATTAAGAACATGCACAAGTACTGCTCAATACAAAAGGTTTTGTGGCACTAAGGTATACAAAATTCTCTGTGACAATATGACATTTTCTCTCTATGGAATCCTAAATGAAGCTTTATGCAACGTTTGTTGCATACATGAAATATGAACTCTGATTTATTTTGTTTTGAATATTACCCTGTAACTGAACATATACAAGGGTACAAAGTTCACTCCTTATCCAAAGTCTTATAACTCTGTAAGAAGATATTTGCATCCTGAAATTGATCTCTAGGCCGAGCCCTGGAGGGATAGTTTGAATTAATTATGTGATCTGAGATACATTTATGAATGCAAAGTACTGAAGTTGATCTGAGTCCAGTAACATAAGGCTTTGTGGGTTTGATCCAAAAGAATGATTAGACATTCAGCCATATATAATCTTGTGAAAGAACTAAGAAAAATATCATCTCTGAGAACATGAATGTATAAAGAATAAACACCCACAATGACACCAAACAACACTTCTCTGAGGCACCCGAGCTTACTGTAGACATCTGAGCCGACTATAGCTACATATCTCATACTACAATATTCACTGTGGCATACTACAATATTCAATGTGGCAACACTTCTCTGAGGCACCCGAGCTTACTGTAGACATCTGAGCCAACTATAGCTACATATCTCTAAAAATCAGAAGCATCTATTGTGACACCAACCTGTGCATGTGATACATTGTTCTGTGGATGTTGCTTCATGATATATGCGAAGTACATAAACTATATGCCAGATCCAAAGGCTCATCACATTGTAACATGTGCGTAGATCTGAATTTAACCTCATTACAATAAACAACAGTACTGTGACAAGATTACCTTCCTAGATAAAAATATATATAGTCTGTAAAAAAAAAGAGAGACCTATACATTTCTTCGCGAAATAAAGAGACAATTTATCAACAACAATATCATATCTCCTTGAAGAAAGGGCTATGATAAGTAGAGTATATAAAGCTTATTCCTGTGACACAAGTATGAGAAAGCAACTGAGACATATACTTAAGAGAAGGAAAGAATTTAAGGCATGTCACCTTGCTATAGTAGATCATCTCAGAAGATATAGACTGAAACGTTAAGGAGCAGACTTATCAATATAAAAGGCAGTGTTATATTTTCCTGAAGAAAGGACCGTGATATATGAAGTTCATCTTTGTTGTAAAAGCATGTGGAGCTTCCATACATAATATAATAAATAACATCATGAAGATTGAATCTTTTTAGGATTCATCTCTATGGGTTGTAGTCTAACTTGAAGGACGAAGGACTGAGATCAAATGTGTAACCTCTTGAAGAACATATGGGACCTAGTTGTAGAAGTATTTGTACAAAACCGAATGAGAAGTGAAAATATAGAATAAGCATGTCTTTTCGAAGCAGTCTCTACTAGTTACAATATAGTACCATATTGAAAACAGGTAATGTTAAAAGAGGTACACATAGTTACAATATAGTACCATATTGAAGGCAAAAGTTGAAAACAGGTAATGTTAAAAGAGGTACACATAGTCCTTGTTCATTTGTACTTAATAACCTATGTCAATTATATGAATGCTAAGATGATGATGCTCTTGAAGGATGGTAGTGCATAAGTGTAGATATATTTCAAAGAGCATTGACTTGTTAGCATTTGAATTCTTCCCATGCATTCAAGACTAGGAATGAAATGAACTACATCTCTTGCATAGAAAGCAAGCATTCAAGACTAGGAATGAAATGAACTACATCTCTTGCATAGAAAGCTTGCATTTCTAAGGTTTGCATAATTTTCAATTTCTAACATGATAGATTTTAAGACCTTAAAGAATCTAGGGTTTATAGAATTTGTAGTTTTCGAGGTCTTGTAAAATTTGGCGTTTAGGGTTTATAAACCCTTACAAAATGTTTGAGTTAAAAAACCCTAGAATAGAAACCCTAGATAACCACTATTGCTATCAAAAGAAAATCTAGCTCTTGAGATTGACAGGAATGACACCATGCTGATGTGAGGACAAGGTTCATGAAAAGATCCAAGATTAAGAGGGTGTTGACTCTCTTCAAAAGGATAAGCATTTTATACCTAATGTCTTTAATTGTTACTATTGTTATGCACTTCACCTTTTGTTCTTTCATCGTATTCTAACAAAGGCCATAGGTCAACAAAAGGTTGATCTATGCTTGACTAACAAAAGGAAGATTTTGAAGAACATAGCAAAGCATGAATACAAGAAGAAAGTAACTTGAAGTATTCATTAAAGGAAGTCAAGAAAAGAAGTTTACTTATCTCAACTAGAAAGAGGAAGATGTCAGATCCTGGATAGATGCAATACTACTTGAAGGTTGGTAGAAAATCTGAAGAAGTTTATGATAAAAAAGAGAAGATGGTAGGTCAATGATAAGATCCTTTCACAAAATTTTGAAAAGTTCTAAGAGAGTTGTGCCAGTAGCTAATTGGTTTGATTCATGAACACTTTGGTGCAAATAAGGATACTATTGATGAGCTGACATTATTTCTTGGAAGATCTTGAGGCATAATCTTGTGCAAATTAACTATGGAGAAGTTTATCTCCATAAGATGTTTGAGGAACTACTTGATGACATGTTGAAGCTACATGAAGATGGACAAAAATCTAGGAAGGTCGAAGCTTGTTATGATGTGATGCAAATAGGAGCCCAACGACTATAAAAAATATCCACGGAAGAACATGTAGTCGATGCTTTGATGGTTATTTTTGAGACAAGCTTAGGCTTGTGGTTGTTCCTCCCTATTTGAGAGGGAGTGAGGATTTCCTCCCTGGTTGAGAGGGAGCGAGAGTCGACACCGTATTCTCCATGTGTCATGCATTATCGCCAGCACTAACAATTGTAGGCCTAGTAAAGGCACTGGTAGGGAGAATGGCAGATTGGATAAGCATTTGGGACCAATATTCCTTGAGGAATGGTATCCAAGATAGGAGTAGTACCGAGGGCTGATACTCTTTGAGGATTGGGAGTCCAAGATAAGAGTAGTCATGAGGACTAATATTCTTTTAGGATGGGGTGATAACCAAGAGAAGAATGGTCCTAAAAGGGCATACTTGGTGACCATCTAGTTGGGGTATGTGCCTTGAGAGGCGGTGCTAATATCCAAATATATGCTTCCCAACATTGTGCTCTGATATAGTGGAGAGATAGAGCTTGTCAGTCAAGGCCTTGCTATTTTGTACTTAACAATGTTGGTTATGATGATGATTAATGATGCTTATCAATCCAAACTCTTCTTATGAGAATATTTCAATTTGAGAGTATCTTGGCATCCTATTGAGTCAATTATGAATACCTCCTTAGTTAAGAGGGTGTGTTGGAAATGTAACTAGGTTTGGTCTTCATAATCATCATCATACTTGTATCAATATGTATTTCATGTGAAAACAAAAAGAAGAAAAATAAACTATTATTATTATTATTATTATTTTCTATTCAAAATCATGTTCCTTCACTTTTCTAGGGTTTTACTGAGTCAATAAGAAAATTTGGCATGAGTCAAGCCCCATTTGGACTATATATATATATATATATATATATATCCCACAGTTTGGCCCTCCAGATGGAAAGTGAGCCACCCATAAGTGTGTCCCTTCATATGGTCAAAAAAATATTTATCGGCAAATGTGCTCTACATTTTGGCAACCAATTCGATTTATGTGCAAGCAAGAAGAAGAAAATAAAAAAAAAGTCAAAGAGAAAGGAGAAAGTAAAACTTTTTAAAAATTTGAGAACTAATTAAAATTCAAAGCATTTTGACTATAAATGATTACAATATAACCCGCGCTTGCAAGTATAAAAAAGTTATACTATATATATATATAGAGTTATTTCCAAATTTTAAAGATTAGTTTCTTATTTGTTTATTTTATTTGGTAAATCATTTTTTTGTCTTTTATTAACAAATATTATGTATTATATTAAGAAAACATAACAATTGAAACTTTTTTAATTATTACAAATATATAAGATATCACAATTATTTATAATAAAAATTGAGTAGATACGTTTAGAAACCATAGAATATACATTTAAATTTTTTATTATAGTTTTAGAACATACACGATTGATATTTTTAAATAAATTTCTTATGTTAAAATTTACATTTGTGGACGCAACAATTAATAATTTAAAAGATAATAAAGCAATATATGTATACAAATGATAAAATCAAAATGCGAACAAAATAAAATAAAGAAAAACAAATGCCATAAAAAAATAAGACAGGTTTTGGACCAGCAAATAGCCCTTTCATTTCGTTCAAGAACCCTGATATAATGGATTTGCAACTCTATGGTAAATTCTAAAACCATTAAAAACAATCAGATCATAAGGCGGTAGCGTCAAGAAGGTGAACTAAAGTCAAATTTAAATGGACCGCTTACTGGGAATGAGATTTAGCTCTTGCAAATCCATAACGTGATCAATATGAATGAGAAGATAAAAACTAATGGAAAATATGCATAAAAAACAAAATCAATACCTTCACCCATTATAGATTTATGGAACTCTGCCTTTCACTTCCTTGGATGCACTCCATAGGGAAACCTGCAATCAACACGTCATCAAAGGCTGCAAGAATCATGCAAGATAAGTAATTAAGCCTAAGCAAGAAAAGGAAGCCTTGTAAAAACCTCACTCAATATTTTGGTAGTACTTTGGTGCAAAAAATGGGAATCCTTTTGAACTGTAATGTAGGTGCATTAGATCAAGCTCGAGAGATGAAGAATTTGGGAAAATCTTAACAATGTGGTGGACTGGCTACATGTTAATGTTGGCAAATGATTTTGTTGTTTGTTAGAATTTCTGAATATTTAATTTAAGTATAAGATTGGTGTATTCCTGAAATAAGTCAAAGAGTTTAAAATTTATGAGTTATTTCTCATTGTAATGATTAGCTCACATAGTTGTCTTTTCGACTTTCCTCATTTGAGAGAGAAGGGGAATCAAACCACTTTATGAAGTTTGTAAATAGAAGGGACTTCGAATGGAAGGAGGAGCACTCTTTTCCTACCTCTGAGTATGTGTGTTTGAAGTGAATAAAAGAAAGATTTCGAAGCTATATAATATTCACAATTATGTGTCTTTTCCTTTACTCCGTTTCCAATTGGATTGAGTGTACATTTATTTAAGATTTAGTCTTTGTGGTAACAATTTCTGAACATGATATATGCCTATCAAAATTCAATGGAGATATAGTTGTTTGTGTATTTTGATTTTCTGTAACCTGTGTATTTTCTGAAGCTTTAATGATTTAAGCTTGGAAACTGAAACTGTGCCAGCACTTTGGGCTATTAGAACCAACAATGATGTGGGTTATAGTGTGATGGAAGTCAAAGAGATAGGGGACAAAGCACTCTTTCTATCACTCTTTTATTTTTCTAGACGAAATTGAAATGAGATCCTGCTTTGAGCCATACATGTGTACACTGGCTACATGGCTCTGGTGAGTGAGAGTGTAGAGATTTAGCTATCCTCATTCGAGGAAGCAGTGCAACAACCTGTATGGGTTGAATCCATGGTTAAGGAGTATGACTCCATTATCAAAAACATTGTTTGGGAAGTTGTCCAAGACCAATAGACAAAGCAATGGTGAGTTTCGGATGGCTTTACAAGGTAAAGTAAGCAACAAATGGGAGTGTGGAGAAACACAAGGCCATATTTGTGGTAGAGGATTCACTCAAGTGGAGGGAATTTATTACGATGAGACCTTTTCTCTAGTAGCAAGGTACTCGTCAAACAGATCTATTCTAGTACTATCAGCACAGATGGGATGGAAGATACTTCAGATGGATGTGAAGACAACATTCCTCAACGACATGATTGAGGAAGAGGGGTATATTGAGCAACCAAAAAGATTTGAGACCTTCAACAGAGAGTCGCATGTTTGCAAACTCAAGCGAGCTCTGTATGGACTAAAACATGCACCCTATTTATGTCCCTCTAGATTTCAACCACAACCCAAGGCCTATTGGCCCAAGGTTCAATGAGCCTTAAAATTGCAATTCCCCCACCCTGCCTACCCTCTCTAGCTACCCTCCTAGCATGTATGGTGAGGAGAATCCCTCAGCTGGAAAGCCAAATGCCAAAAAACAGGGAAATGGTGGTGCCTCCAGGCCAATTTTTGTTGTGGACCCCTGGACTCCACATTAAACAAAACAAAGCAGGACTCAGACTTATAAAATCCCGCCAACTGATACTCTGCCAACCCAAACCATAAACCCTGAATACTTCTAGCATTGCAATAAACAACATACCAGTGGGACAAACAACATACCAATTCACCCTCATTATGGCGGTTTAGATGCGAGCTTTGGTCTGTCCACCTGCCTTTATTTCGATGCCCTCCTCTGCATCAATATCCTTGCTTACTCCAATTACCACCTTGCATGCAAACTTTCAGAACCTCACTGCCATAATGGAGATGAACGCCCATCCTATCGCCACCCTCCCAACTATAACCCTCACAGTTGCCCGACTTGACCCTTCCAGCCTTGCCAAGCATGTGGAAGGTGGTGGGTTGACACTTTGAGACTCTCACCATTAAATTCCTTGATTTCATCAATCACCAAGTACACACCTTGATCGGGGGAACATGTATTTAAATATTGTTTTCTATAAAGGTTAACTTTAATATCTAACACTGATATCAAGTATATATTTTCCCTTTCCTAATATATGTTTATATCCTAAGGCCATTCATATACTGGTGTTGAAACATATATTATAGAATTCTCGGTATTGGTCTGTGTTTAATGACAAATATGGTCACCATGAAAAAGATGTTGGAAGGCGACATTTACAATACCTTAGAAGTAAATTTGAATTTCAGAACCCATAGATTTTTATTACTATTTAATTATTAAATGAAATATCTTAAATCCATATCATTTATTAAGAATTTAAAAAATAATATTAATATATATATAACATTTAATGCAAAATTTATATAATTTATTACACACCAGGTGGTCACTAGTGGTGCTGGCGAAACTCCAACTATGTAAAACCATAAGAAATATACCAACATCTACATCACTTGTGGGAAAGGCATGGAAAATTTAATGATGACACACTATATGCTGTAGTTTCAGGACTACCCTTCCTATTGCCTGAATTATTGGATGGTTGGAAAAACCAAGCCATAGGAAACTTGCAAGTTGTACGGTAAAGAACAATTGTTGTTGCAACATACATAAATTTTACAACAACTTAGGAGATTGATCAGTTCCCCTTGCCCATACGACCAACTGACCATATGACTCGGTAAAGGCGCAATGCTTATGAAAAATTAGTTGAAAGAGCTCCTAAGCCCCCCTTACAAACCAAATGGTTGGTGGACCTCTGTCTAGGAGTCTACCAAAAAACAACTTATACCTACATCCATCTACTAAGTCAAGGAAACATAGTCGGCAAGTGACTTTACCGAATGGAATCCATGTGAACATGATGATGATTGACCGAGATAACTCATAAATTTCCAATTGACAATGAGAGTACACATTTCTAATCGTCGTATGTAGCAAGGTATTTTGAACCAGAGATTATATTATCGTACTAATGACATTATTTTAACTAAGGACCACACAAGCACGAGGCTGACGTATTGCCTCAGGACCTGTAGCCTTCGTGGGGGCGGTGGCATTACGTTAGCCTAGGAAAACTTGCATAAAGCAAAGTTTAACAATGGAAAACAATTTGTCGTACGGTTCAAAATAATGCTCCAACAAGGTTACTAGATATCATTGCCTAAGGGTAGTGATATTAAAAGTTAGAATGAAAAAAATAAATAAATGAAATAACCTATCTATCTATCTATCTATCTATCTATATATATATATATATATATATATATTCGTAAGAATTAGTTCTTTTGGTTTCTTTGATTTGTTATATCATTATTTTGTCTTTTAATATATAAAAATGTGATTATTAACATATTATAAAAATAAATAGACAATTGAAACTTTATTTATATACAAAATATATGAAGGAATCAACTGTAGATACACTTAGAAACCATAGAGTATACTTATAAAACATAAATAGTTGATATTTGTAAATACATTTCTCATGTTAAAATTTACATTTGCGAATGCAAAAATTAGTAATTTGCAAGAAAATAAAGCAATATATGTATGCAAATGATCAAATAAAAAATGTGAATGAAATAAAAATAAAGAAAATCAAATGCCACATAAAACACCACAGAAAAATGAGACGAGTTTTGGACTAATAAAGAGCCCTTTTACTTGATTCAATAACTATGATACAATGACTCTACAATTGATAGTAATTTATGAAACCATTTAAAAACAATGAGCTCAGAAGGTGTTAGTGACAAGAAGGTGAACTAGAGTTGAACTTAAATGAATCGCTAGTTGGGAATGATATTTGGCTCCTGCAAATTCACCGTGTGATCAATATGAATGAGATGATAAAAACTAGTGGAAAATATGTAGAAAAAACAAAGTCAATACCTTCATCTGGCCATTTATTCATGGAACTTTGCCTCTCACTTCCTTGGATGCACTCGAGAGGGAAACTTGTAATCAACAAAAATCATCAAACACTATAGAAATCTTGTATGGGAACTAATTAAGAAAGCAAGAAAAGTAGGCCTCTCTAACTGGAAAAACCCTTACTTAATATTTTGGCAACACTTTGGGAATCCTCTTGAATTGGATGGTTGCCTTCTCTTATAAAGTTTATTGATGTTGACTGACATTGTGGATCATCTTGCATGCTTGAATGGATGTTTCTTCAAACTTAACTATTATCAAAATCAATTTCCTTTTCCTTCTAGTAGAGAAAAACTATTTTGAAAAGATGGAGGAGGTAAATAATGTATTCATGCCATATAATGCTTTTTCTATATCTTTTTGTTTTGTTATAACACATAATGACATGAGAAAAAACATGAATTTTTGAAAGACATGTCACCTTATTACATTTGATGACTTTTTGAAAAAGGGGGGAGGTATAATATATATATATAATATATATAATATATTATATAATATATATATATCATAAACATTTTCTCTTTCAAACACCATCCATAGTTGACGTGAGTGAATAAAGGTGGTACCAAAGGGTGACACTTACATAGAGGGAATGAAGGATGGAACAACCATAAGATGAGAACCATATCAACCACAATGACAACTTCGCCAACATCAACACGAACTTTTCCAAGTGCATTTTTAAAATTCTTGAGTGCCCTTTTTGAACTCGAACTAAATGTAGGAGATCTTTTAACATGCCTATGACTCATTATGACATTTGATTGAAAATGTAGTGTTAAATTTGAGTGTTTGAGGCAAGAGATTTTAATCAAGCAAGGACAAACAATATTGTCAAATTTTTTTATCAACAACTACCAACCAATAGATTGTGTCACTTATAGTGGTGTGTAAGCAAAAATTCCAAGGAGTGAAGAAACTTTGCAAAGTCAAGAATGTAGAAAGAGTGAAGCAAGTTGGTCACAAATACCAAAACTATCACATACAAGATCAAAAGAGTATCAATGCGGAAGAATACAAGTCTTCAAGGGTCCACATATGGGTAAGACAATATACTCAGAAATGAAAGGGAGAGAAGGAGAAAGTAAAGAAAACCACAAGTGTGACAAAGTTTGCTTTCAAGTAAGAGTCTCTACATAAGTGAGTTAAATTTAGATCAAGTGAGACCCAGTAAGGATGCGTTCAGGAGGTATCTTGTGTTTTCCTGCTTTCCTACATTTATCATATCATTGGTATGTCAACGATAATAAGTGCATGAACATGTTATCCTTCTTATCGTTGATTCATTTAATCTAAATTGAGGTACATTCAAATTCTCCACTTCAGGTAATGGTGATTAACATGACAATAAAAAGCGAGATAGAAAATACAAATGAAGTTAATAACCATTAAAAGCATAAAATGAAAAGATGAAAAAAATAACATGTGCGAAACAAACTATAATAAAAGGAAATAGATAATTGAAATGATTAAAGCATTTAACATAAATGTAAAAGCAATTAAACTAAAGCAAAGCTAAAAAATAGGAAGCAAATGAGAAAAAAATGATATTATATAATATAACTATATCATATAATATATTATATATATATTATAAAAGTTTTATTTATATACATAATTAGAACTTACTAAAGGTACTTATTCTTATTCTGGGTGAAACTTAGTGTAAAGGAATGCATCTTGGGCCTTGCATGCAAGATTCATGGTTTGGCAGGCAATAATCAATTGAGGACGAATGTCTTGCCTACCAACAAGTGCATTTTGCATCAACTAAGACTTGACAAGAAGCCAAATATATTTCTCTCCATCACGCATGACCTTCCAACCAACAAACATAGGCTTGCATACCATTCTTGAAAAATAAAAAGATGCATGCACATCACAATCAAGACTTGCATGAAATTTTTTATCTATGCTATTTTGAACATTCTTCTCTTCATGAATGGAGGAATTCATGCATACGCCAAACACTCTAAATTCAAACTTTTTAAGTTCAACCATTAAATTAACGAAACATCTCCCAAATCAAAAGTAAAAGCCTCCTCTTTTTTGTCGATAAAAAAGATTTCATTAGATTTCCCTAAAACTAGAGGTTACAAAACATGTCTTGACAACCCCCATTTCCTCATTCCGACCATACTTGTTGGAACTGGGGGCCAGAGGATGCCACATATAATTCATTACAAACATTGTTTCCGCCTGGATTAGAAACCATATGGTTCATGAAGAAGACAAAAAGATTAGAGAGACCAACAACAACATATTAAGGAGGGAGACAGGGAGGGAGTAGAGGAGGAGATGCAAAATAACCAACATGCTCGTGCATGTGAAAATAAATATGTTCCACCCAAGCTTCCAAGTTTCAGAGGTGGTCATCTGTTCTGTGATGGCTTTGACGAAGAGTGTTCAACTGTTCTAATATCTCATTATGGAAAAATTGGATATCATTCATGTATGCACTAGTTCATTACGATCTTCATACCCGTGGTCTTGAATTATGTCGATATTGAGTTGGATCTCTTGTAATTGCATTTCTAAGGAGTCCATAGTTGCTAGAACCTCGATTTGACATGGAGAGCATGCTAGATAAAGCACCACTTCTCCCTCACGATCCATGCTAGATGAATTCCCAGAAGAGGAGCTGTGACTTGGAGTTGGGTGGTCTGCATTGAAGAAACGACCACCCCATGCTGAGGCCTCGCTTTATTGCGAGACAATTCTTTGACAACAGGAGGATTGACTTAAGAGGTCTTGGGGAACCCCGTAGAATTTCGACTAGAGAAAGAGCGAGAACAACTGCTTTAGGAGGAATACAACCAACTGGACTAAACAATGCTAGAGACTCCACGAAGGAAGATTTGAAGAGAGCCCTAGAAACTAGTTAGAAAATCCTCTGCCCAGTTTCCCACAAACCCATAGATGCAACCGACGACCACCTAAGCGAACTAATAACAAACCCTTGAGACACCAACCCCGGGGTGGTAGAAATTCACACAACTAAGGACCTGAAAGGAAGAAACAAACAACCCCTTATTTAAGTAGCAGACAAAGGAGGATACTAAAGGTGGACTACAGCAGGGGCATCCACCGTGTCGAAACGTAAGAAACCTAAGACTAAAATTAAGGGTGATAGCACAACAAGATTTTTTGAAAACTTGCAAACAAAATGCCCCAAATTTAGAAATGTACCCTCCCTAGGACACCTTAGAGAAGGCTCAATATACTCATGAGAGATTTCGGAACCTTACAAAAGCAGTAAAGCAAAATAAAATTCTCAATAACAACAAAGGAAACTGCCTTGAGCCAGCAAATCAAGGTGAAACTACTGAACCAAAAATTCCAACCAGAGGCAATGCCAAAACCCAAATTTCCACTCAGGAATGAGCCGGGGTCCCAATTGCTTGTCTATAGGCTGAACTCCTGCCTAACTAGTGTGGACCGAACTACTAATTTTCCCCATCTCTAGAGCCAAAAAACTGACGAGCTTCCACATTTTTTATTGCACACTTCGTCAACCTCCCTCTTACCAAAAAAGATCGCCCACACTTCTAACCAAAACAAGAAATCAACAAGCCCTCTTATCATAACCGCAACCTCGTCTAGATTGTTCTTCCTATAGGTGTACTGGATGATTAAAAAACATATTAATTGAAGCATGTGTGTTGCGTGGTAGAGGTGGAGAATCCCGAGGACCATATTTGCACCGTTTGTCCACTCCCATCGGGGGAAAAGTAAAAGTCTCCTTATTAAGATCATAAAAAGACAATTCATCATGCATATCAAAGATGCAATTTTCATAAACAAGACTTGATCTTTCATTAGTATAATTATCACAAATGACGTCATTCATAGGGTAAAGAAGGTTGAAATCAATTTGAAGATGATCGTCACATGTATAACTTTTATCATTTGTTTAGAGGAGAAAGTCATCATATGGAAAGGTCTAAAATAAGACTTCTTAATCAACTAAGTGAAGATTTTGATTAGGGAATTTTGAGGTCTAAAATGGGCCTCCTAAGGAAAGTATAAAATAATAGTGGAAATAATAAAATAAGATTAGATTACATCATCAAATTTTAGAGGGAAAAAAAGAAAAAAACTATTTTTTCAATTCGTATTTTCAACTTATCTCCCTATGGGTTTTCTTAAATTTTGACTGGAAATACTCATTTGATGCATGATTTGATTCCTTATCGAATGAGTACCCTTGTTGCACACTTTTGATGGACCCCACTACACGAAAAATGACAAATACATGAAAAACGTGATTGCAATAATGTTTTTTCATGTATTTCTCATTTTTCTTGTAGCAGGTCCCATCAAAAGTATGCAACATGAGTACTCTTTGGATGAGGAATTGAATTTTGCATCCAACAAGTACTCCTGCTTGAAATTTTATTATTTTTACTTTTTTTATTCCAAAAATGGTGAATCATCCCCATGGTTGACATCATCATCTTGAATCGTATTGGTTCTTATAAAATTTATTTTGGTTGTACATTTTTCTTAGGAGACCATTTTAGACCTCAAAATCCCGTAATGAAAGTAACCTCTTTGCATGAATTATGAGACATGGGTTCATTGTTAACAAATTCCCATTCATATGACGAAAAATATTTATTTCTTGTTCCTTTCTATATTGACTTATGGACTCTAAAAATATCTAACATTTTAAAAGGTCACGAGGATGTTCACAAAAGCTACACCAAACTTTAGAATATGGAGGAACAGGAAAATCAATAATACATTTTCGAAAAATGATGGATCCAAAAACATTAGGATACCAATCCTTAGCTTCTCTAAAAAGTGTAAGAAAAATAAAACAAGAAGAAATATGAATGTCTTAAACTCCTGTAGATTGAAGAAAATCAAGAAATTTGAGAACATGATCATGTTGCAATTATAATCAAACAAAATGAAAATTTAAAAGGGGACAAAAAATAAAGAGTAGTACTATACACACATAGCATTAAGGATCACATTATGATCCCCAATATGATCGTCAAATAATGTTGATGTTTTAAATCGTACCGCTCTAATATCAAAAACTCGAATTCTTGGTAGGTTGAACCAAGAATAGTGGGATGGAACCCTGGAAATTATAGCCTTCTTATCAAAGAAAAAAATAGTAAAATAAAACAACTAAATAACTTAGTGTAATCCATCCTAACATTATTAAATCCTTGCTTTGTATTTTTTTTAATATTTGTAAAGCTAAACAAAATAAAAATAAATAAATCAAATATGCAAAAAATATAAGATTAAATTATAAGGAATAAATCTTAAATATTAATTAAAACAAAAATGGAAAAAGAAAAAAGAAACATCATAACGAAATTAGAAATAATGTAAATAATAGTTAAAATGGAAGAAAAAAGAAGAAACATCATCAAAAAATAAATGAAATAATTTAAAGCAATAAAAAACAAGTGCAATATGTTAGTACTTGCCTCTTAAGAAAAAAGTAATTAAGAGCAAAATTTATTGTATCTAGGATAAAAATTCCTCTCATGCACATGCATAAATATCTTCTTCTTCTTCTTCTTCTTCTTTTTTTTTTTTTTTTTTTTTTAATTAAAACTTGTGATTTGCAAGGTTCCATTTGAGGTGATGCTACAATAGTTGAGATCCTCTTCAACTTGTGAATTTAGGTTTCTACTTCAGAATACTAAAGCAAAATTTTAAAATATTAAAACAAATAAAATTGTTAAAATTTTTAGGTGGGGAGATTTTTGTAGTTGAATTCACAAAGTTAAGATTCAATAAATGTTTAGTTAAAAAATGAGTTTTCTATTTTGCATCAAAATCATTTATAACAAAAATTTCAACAACAAATGACATCAATTGACTTTTATTTATGTCTATATTCTTAAATAACTAATACATATACAAATGCTTATAGGTTTTTAACTTGCATTATTTGATTAACTTAATATTTCAAGACCATATACGACTCCTACACAAGTTGCCTAGAAAATCAAGTTAGTTATTAAAGGTAGGTAAAAATGTTTGAAAGAAAAACATTATATAATTATATTAAAGGAACACATAATTAATTTTGAAAAGGCATGTTGACTTAGGGGCATACCAAAGAGCTATAAAGATTTATAATGGAGGGGACACAAGACTTGAAAATATTGTTTAAAAAAATTTTCCCACTATAATTCAGAATAAATTTAATTTAAAAAGTGACACAATAATTTTAGATGGTTTTTTTTTTTTTTTTTTTTTTTTTTTTTTTTTTTTTAAGTAGTTTGTATATGTAAATATTAATATAATATATAAGTGAATCCATAAATAAATAATTTCACAATTAAAATATCAAATCTATATATATATATATATATATATTATATATATAATATTAAATAAAAATGTGACTGTAATTTTTTCAAAAACTTAAGCAAACTTTGTGAAATATTTTCAAAAGTTACACATTTTTTTTCTTATATGTAAAGGCTAATTCTATTAATAAAAAGTAAAAATACACTTACAATGCGGTCGAGACCTCAGAGGAGATCCGAGACTGTCCAACAATACATACACACTGTCCCAGGGTTGGGATTAACCAAATACAAAAGCCCAAGGCCATACAGAGAGAACTGACCATGTTGGTAAACCACAGAAAAGGGCAGAAGAAAAACTATGACCATACTATCTAAACTGCCCAGATAACCATGAGCAAAATTGTAGAACCAAAGACCTGAAACTACAACAGAACTAAAGACCTGATACAAAAAGACATTGACAAAAGCCATATAGGCATAACACATTGAATTGAAGAGCAAAGAGAGGAACATGGAATTAGACATGGCCCAGGAGTCTTCAAGCATCAGTTTCATGTTCCAGAGCTTCCTCCTCCACCGGACATGGATTGCCCATCCACGAGTCATCAACAGTGTCCTCATTAGCTAAACCGCTGCCACCTAGAAGAGCTGCCAAACACCGAATGCCACCAAAACCATTCGCCGCGTGAACAGAGGCCGGGACTTCCTGTAGGTTGCCGTCTGGAGGCTTGGAGACATTAGGGTCATTTCCTCCAGCCTGCAATTCGCCACAATTGAACACAATGCCAATGTCTTCCCCCTGCTGCGTGCTTTCCTCTTGAGACTACGTGGTCGACGTATTCACCGAAACAGTGGGTCGAGCTTCTTCCTCCGCAAAAATTACAGTGATGCTGGCCGAGAGAACAGGTTGATTGAGGCGGCTTTGAAACTTGAAATGGGTGGTTTGAAAAGAGTTGTGTGGAAAAGGCTTGCGAATGTCAAAGGGAGGGGAAGCCGAAGCCAGAGGAATAATAGGCGGGGGAGCAGGCTGAGAGCGCCCACGGCCTCCATGACTGCCACCTCGGCGACAGCTACTGCGTCGACGCACCATTGTCAAAGTAACAAGGCAGCTTGAAGGAGATGAAGAGCAGGGTGAAACAAAGCAGGTGCCGGTGTAAGGGAGCCCGTGATGAGTTATGAACCAGACATTCAACGCCACCTTCGAAGCATTGCAAGGATGCAAAATCTGAGGCAGGCTAATGTAGGGAGGCCAGAGGTAAATAATAGCAGAGAGAGCCGAGGCAGCCATAAAAGGAATTTCAGGCGAAGTGTCTCGAACAAATTGCGCATTCAATTCCGAATGCCAATTGATCTGCAGGTACTCATTGTAATCCATCTTCATCCGCGGGAGAGCCTGGGTTGATGTGCTATCCTGCCACCTGCAGGACTAGATGCCGGCGCGACGAAGACCCTTCATTAATGTAATGTAAATGCACCTGCATCTGGGTTTCAAAAGTTACACATTAATTAGAAGTCAAATATGAATTTGTTAGAAATATTCCTAGATAATGAAAATTTCATAAATATTGAGATTTGATATGTGTACTATTATGACACTTGGTGGCAAATATTATTATTATTATTATTATTATTTTTTTTTTAATTTTTATAAATAATGAAATTTGCCATTAATATTTAGATTTGATATGTGTACTATTATGACACTTGGTGGCATATAGAGATTTTTTTATTTTTTGTTTTTAAAAATATTTTTTTATTTTGAGAAAATTTTATTTATAACATCATGAAATTAGTCATTTCATCTATATGTGACAATACGAAAATATAAATTCAAATTCAAAAATTATTTTTAACTTTCAAAATATCTACTTTAATAGTTTATTTTTTTCCAAAACTTTAGTAAACTTTAATAAAATCTTTTTAAACTTTTGAGAACTAATTAAAAGTCAAAGCATTTTGATTATAAATGATTACAATATAACCTGCCGTCAGCGAGTATAAAAAATGGGTTATATATAATATATATATATAATATATACACACACACAAAATTGTATTTCCAACTTTTAAAGAATTAGTTCTTATTTGTTTATTTTATTTGTGAAATCATTTTTTTGTCTATTAATATATAAAAAGATATGATTATTAACATATTAAGAAAACAGATAAACAATTGAAATTTTATTTATATACAAAATATTTGAAGGAATCAACAATTATTTATAAAAAAAAATTGAGTAGATACGTTTAGAAACCATAGAATATACATTCAAAATTTTTATTATAGTACTAGAACATACATAATTGATATTCTTATATAAATTTCATAGTTAAAATTTACATTCGTGGACGCAACAATTAATAATTTGCAAGAAAATAAAGCAATATATGTATACAAATGATAAAATCAAAATGCGAACAAAATAAAATAAAGAAAACCAAATGCCACAAAAAAAAGACAAGTTTTGGACCAGCAAATAGCCCTTTTATTTGGTTCAAGAACCCTGATATAATGGCTTGCAACTCTATGGTAAATTCTAAAACCATTAAAAACAATCAGATCATAAGGCGGTAGCGTCAAGAAGGTGAACTAAATTCAAATTTAAATGGACCGCTTGCTGGGAATGAGATTTAGCTCTTGCAAATCCATCACGTGATCAATATGAATGAGAAGATAAAAACTAATGGAAAATATGCATAAAAAACAAAATCAATACCTTCACCCATCATAGATTTATCGAACTTTGCCTTTCACTTCCTTGGATACACTCCATATGGAAACCTGCAATCAAGAAACGTCATCAAAGGCTGCAAGAATCATGCAAGATAAGTAATTAAGCCTAAGAAAGAAAAGGAAGCCTTGTAAAAACCTCACTCAATATTTTGGCAGTACTTTGGTGCAAAAAATGGGAATCCTCTTGAACTATAATGTAGGTGCATTAGATCGAGCTCTAGAGATGAAGAATTCGGGCAAATCTTAACAATTTGGTGGACTGGCTACATGCTAATGTTGGCAAATGATTTCATTGTTTTGTTAGAATTTCTAAATATTTAATTTAAGTATAAGATTGGAGTATTCCTGAAATAAGTCAAAGGGTTTAGAATTTATGAGTTATTTCTCATTGTAATGATTAGCTCACATAGTTGTCTTTTCGACTTTCCTCATTTGAGAGAGAAGGGGATTCAACCCACTTTATGAAGTTGTAAATGGAAGGGACTTCAAATGGGAGGAGGAGCACTCTTTTCCTACCTTTGAGTATGTGTGTTTCAAGTGAATAAAAGAAAGATTTCGAACCTATATAATATTCACAATTATGCGTCTTTTTCCTTTCCTTTGTTTCCAATTGGATTGTGTGTACATTTATTTAAGATTTAGTCTTTGCGGTAACAATTTCTGGACATGATATATGCCTATAAAAATTCAATGGAGCTATAGTTGTTTATGTGTATTTTTATTTTCTGTAACCTGTGGATTTTCTGAAGCTTTAATGATTTAAGCTTGGAAACTGAAATTGTGCCAACACTTTGGGCTATCAAAACCAACGATGTTGTGGGTTATAGTGTGTTGGAAGTCAAAGAGACAAGGGACAAAGTACTCTTTCTATCACCCTTTTATTTTTCTAGGAAAAACTGAAATGAGACCCTACTTTGAGCCACACATGTGTACACTGGCTACATGGATTTGATGAACAAGAGTGTAGATATTTAGCCATCCTCATTCGAGGAAGCAGTGCAACAACCTATATGGGTTGACTTCATGGTTGAGAAGTATGACTCCATTATCAAAAACAATGTTTGGGAAGTGGTCCAAGACCAGTAGACAAGGCAAAGGTGAGTTCTAGATGGCTTTACAAAGTAAAACAAGCAATAGATGGGAGTGTGGAGAAAAGCAAGGCCATATTTGTGGCCAGAGGATTCACTCAAGTGGAGGGAATTTATTACGATGAGACCTTTGCTCTAGTAGAAAGGTACTTGTCAAATAGATCTATTCTAGTACTATTAGCACAAATGGGATGGAAGATACATCAAACAGATGTGAAGATAACATTCCTCAACGACATTGTTGTGGAAGAGGGGTATATTGAGTAGCTGAAAAGATTTGAGACCTTCAACAAAGAGTCATATGTGTGCAAACTCAAGCGAGCTCTGTATGGACTAAAACCGGCTCCCTGTGCTTGGTACACCAGAATTAACATCTATTTCACTGGGTTGGGCTTTACCAAAAGTGAAGTAGATGTGAGCCTTTAACATATTGTGGTTGAATATAAATTGTTGAATCATAGTATTATATGTCAATGATTTTATTCTAACAGGTGATGAGAATCTGATAAAATATTGCAAAGAGGATCTTGTAAGAGAATTCAAGATGGAGGACTTGGGGCTCATGCATTACTTTCATGTTGTGGAAGTATGGAAAGGAGTTGAGGATCTTTCGTATTGGGTCAATAAAAATTTCTTGGTACAACAGAAAGAAAAGATCAGTTGCACTAAGTTCAACATAATCAAAGTACATGGCTGCTAGTCAAGCAACTTGTGTGGATATCTAGATGAGGAAGATCCTTGTTGGGTTATTTGGCCAGCAGATGGATCCTACAATGATTTACCGTGACAATCAAAGTTGTATCAAACTCTCTGAGAATCCAATTTTTCATGACTGGCCTAAGCATATCGACATTTGGTATCACCATCTACAAGATTATGTGCATAGGAGAAGCATGTTGCTGAAATAATTCCTATAGAGGCGCAAGATGCAAATATTTTGACAAAGGCATTGCCAAGATGAAAATTTGATTTTCATAGAGGCAGGATTGGGGTAGCAGATAATTCCTTTCTTGTTGAGAGGGAGTGTTGAAAAATGCAACAAGAAAATCCAAATTAAATTTTTTTGTTGAATTAAACTAGGAATTAAATTGTAATTCCAATTCTCATAAGAACTTGTAATAGTTAACTAAGTTAGTTTGACTTAGTTGGCTCAGTTAATTCGAGTTGGGAGTCTAACTAGAGTCATGTAGAGTGTCTCCTACTTTTTAGGAACCCTGGTTGAGTTTTTTTTGAGTTGTAATTATTTAATTCAGTTTAACTGAGTTAATTTCATTTAAACTAGTTCCAAATGATGGAGGAATTAGTGGGAGATCCAGTAGTGGGGTGTAACCATCATTGATCAACTAGTAAACTAAATATTCACTCATAATTAACTCATGCATGTCAGATCAGAGAAAGATCCAGTTGAGATTGGAGTTAAGGGATAGTGTATTATCAATGATACAATCATTCGAATTGTACAGGTGGTGCATGCAATTAGAGGAAGGACTATGAGGATTACACAATTCATATTTGTGGATTTTTTCAATTAAATATGGGCTAATTCCCTAGGGAATTGCGTAAGGAAGTAGGAGCTTGGAAGGAAACAAATTTGGTTTAGTATTGGTCGGAGCTTGTTTGTGGAGAAGTGAGATAGATTGAGATAGTGTAGAGGTTGCTCGGGCTTGAGAAAAGCATTGTAATCTTCTCATATTTTCTAATTAATGCAATGTACAGATAGCATTGGTTTTTAGTTGTGGTTTTCCCCCAAAAATTATTGTGTTATGTGTGATTGAATTCTTTCTCTTTTATGCTTCGTGATTTCATCGATCATTTATTGTTTCTGCTGATGAGTAGAGTAGATTCAAGTCAATTGTTTTAGCATACTACAATATGTAGTTTGAATGTATAAGGAATTTCTACATTGAAAAACAACTAATTATGTTAATTAGAAAAAACAAATTGAGATTAATGAGTTCACTTCTAAATGAATGAATGATTTTTTTTTTTTTTTAATTTTATATATTATATAATAGAGCATAATAGCGTATGTTAAGACAAATATTAATTTGAAGGGTGAAATCAATTATGGGAGACAATTATTTTTTCAAAAGAGAGATAAAAAGGGAAAGTGGAAAGATATAGTAAATGGGTCACAACGAGACAACGTTTTAATGAAGAAATGGGATAAGGTACAATGCTAAAGGAGTGAAAAATTGGGGAGATTATGTATAAGGTATAAGGAGAAAAGAGGGAAAACATATAATGATTAATTGTTGTGGGAATCATATATGATTAGTTTCCATGGTTGGTTAAATTTAAAGTGGTATTCTCAAATTATGTTATTAGGATTGTTTTATATCTCAATGGCTTCTTTGATAAGCTTATTAGAGTGATGTTATGTTTTGCTAGGATCTTAATTTGATTAAAATGAATATGATGATTGTTTTTTGTGATTGTTCAATAATGACATATTTAGAGGTATGAATATGGTTTATATTAGAAATATGTTCTTCGAGTCTGTCCCCTATGAGATAATCAATTCCTCCAATGTACAAAACTCCGCATGAGCAAGGAATATCACAAATTACTTTGAGTATGAGTGGTCAAATTTGTCTTTCACATCCTAAAAAGGGTTTGAGAGTTTTGTGGAGATTGAAAATAGTTATAATTAATATTATGGTTGAGATATTACCAATTTTCTTAGTGACCCCTTCCATGTAGGTGAAATACATGTAGACATTAGAAGATAAAAGCTTTGAGTGAGGTCAAGCCCCTGGATGCAGAGCTTTATGGAGTGATATATTCATCTAGATGTTAAAGTAACCATTGGTTTGGAGAGATTTTTTGAGGTGAGTTTTTCTTATTCAAGGTGGCTTATGTAGGAAATTATCAAAGCCATAGAGATTAAGGTTTTCAAGACCACTAATTTTGGTGTTAGTGGTGGTGGGATTGGGCATGATCTTTTTTTTTCATATTACTTTTCTTCCTAATAACTTGATGGGATGATAAATTGTCAAATTCTTTTGATATGAGAACATCAAGAAAGGAGAGGGTATTGATATGGTGAATCTCAAAATTCATTTGGATGCTAAAAGAAATACTATTGAGATGAGTAATAAATAGTAAAAGGTAATGACCATAAGGCCAACTAATGAAAGTAGCAACCATACACCTATATTAATGAAAAACGTTAATGTTAATCTCGAGTAATATATTGGAAGAAATGAACAAGCTGTGCATTGATTCAACCAAATTATAACATATATAATAACATAAAATTAATTCTAAGAAACCAAAACTCTTCTCAATTAATAAAAGATAACATAAGCTTATTTATAAATCAATTTTGAAGATCCAATCCCTAAATCATAATTTAATGACCATGGTCTCTTTCCCACAAAATGTTTTCAAAAAAAGATATTACCTAAATAATCTTTTATATAAAACATGTGATTTTTTTTTGAACCAATTAAAAAGTAGGGACCAAACTCACTTAGAGTTAAAATAAAAATCCATTGTCACTTTTTTTTGGAGTCTATGCTATGTGATCTTGACATGAACTTGGGAGAATATTTTTAGGGGTAGCTTGGTATCCTACAAATATCTAAATTTAAGCAGAAGTTATAGTTGTTCTCTATAAGGTTGATGACCTAAACAAACCAAGAGTTAGTGTGAACTACTATATTTAATTCTCCCCTTACCAACTCTATTTCCTATAAATTAGCTTGATATATATAATAATGTAGTCATTAATAATTTTTAATGTCTTTATTATTCTACAACCATATTAGCATACACAACAAAAATAGAGTGCCTCCTTCTTTCGCTTCATAATGTAGGGTAACATCCCTAGATTCCATGATCACATGTTACACTCTACAAAGTGGAGTCTTTTGTCCAAGATAACAATAATTTCTCCTATGATGGTGCATATTTATAATGAAGCTCCTAGGATATTCTTTCTATTTGCCTCTGCATGTTGATGAAGATTATCCAAATCATCCATATGCAAAATTTAATGTTTGTTCATTTTCTTAGTATATTGTAAGAAGATGAATAGTTAAGTGTCATTAAAATTAGCTCAATCTTGAAGATGGTTATTTTATACTAACTCCCATGATTTAGAAAAAAGTTGTTGAAACTCCTGAACTTTCTTATATTTATTGTCATACAATCCAATACAAACCTTTTAATAGCAACAAATGTGTAACTTTATATCTAGAGCTAGTTTTGAAGCTTTTAAAGATTGATTCCATGACCTCATTTTCCATCCTCAAGAGTAATTTTTTGTGTTAGTCCATTTTATAATTGTAGATTACATATGGGAGATTCCATCCTTCATTTTTTTATATGATTTTCCTTTTGTCAAAATTCTACTCCAAGTTGTTTCTACTAAATTTAAAGATCTAATAAAGTTGCCTTCATTTTTTCTTTTTACCCTCTCAAATGTTTATTCACTTCCTTTATTTGTAAACATCATGTTTGTATTTGAGCCCTCCCTACCATCCTAGCAATGATATTTTCCAACGATTCTGTAGATATGCTTGCTTATGTTGGTAGAAATACATAATATGTGGACATTGCAAACAATTTCTACATATTTTCCTAGAGTGCCTCGTTCTCCCTTACCTAGACTTTTGCATTCTTCTACTTAGCTACAAAGGCATGAAAGATTCATTGTTGACATTATCAAGCCTCATTATCTTCATAAAAATGGTTATTCCTATATGGTTTGTGGTGAGATATTGTAGTATTCTAGTAGTACATTTGTTACGAGCTTCTCAATTGCTTTAGGATCCAATTTATGTGTGACTGTAATTCCTTCTTGTTAAGTGTCATTACAAGGATGTGTGAATGCAACAAATTTTGATCCTTTGGATACTCACTTGCTAAACAACTATTAAAAATTGAAAATAATGTGCCAAATGCCATTTTGATCAAGTGAAGTTATTAGAAAGAAGTCCTACATCTATTATTTTTCACATATCTGTAGGAAGTTGAATGGTCAGACAAATGGCTCAAGGTGGTCTAAGGCCAATATTTCTAAAGCTTGAAAATGGTAAAGGTGTACATTTTTAGCTTATTAGACTTTTAGAGTTATAATATTATTGAAGCATAATTTATTGGGGGATTTCAAACCATCAATCAAGATTAGAGAAATTTGAAAAAATAACTTTGGAAAGAATTTGATAGAAACAATGCCAACCTGTTAGAAATATTGGACGGGTCCCACATGAACTATTAGGGTGTTAGGAAACTTAAGGCATCAACCTAGTTATAAATTCTTCCAAAATAATGTTTAAAATGCCTTGATGGAACTTGTATTTGATTCATTCAAAGGTGTGACCCAAGGCCCTCTAATTAAGCCTGATTGACATTGGCTGAATTCCTTCAAAATATAAAATTGAAGTTGGATCTATGACAATATCCTCGTATTAAACTTAATCAGGAAGTTACAACCATCTGAGAGATTTGTTAGGTGGCCTCAACTTGCCCTGCGGGAAACCAAGTTTGTTGGCCACCTAACAACATGGAATGCCATCCAAAATTGAAACAGTTTGATCCTTCCATCCAAGCTATGTAAGACTGTATGTCCATATCTATTTTCCCATTTAAATGGAAACTAACTGTAATTACAATTAAATGTAAATGTTATCCGCATCAAAAACTAATACAAGAGACCTTGGTTCACTAATATGCATCCTCTGCTAAGGCATAATCCACTGGTGCTGGGTCTTTTACATTCGACCCCGGAAGCTCATCTTTTGGAAAGATTAAAGGCATATGTTTCTCAATCTACTGGAGGCAACCATCTTTCTTCTACAGCTAAAACATGATTTTCTGAAATTCCCTTTTGTAGTCTGGGATGTATGCACTATAGCAGTCATCTTCAAGGCAATTTGTTCCAGGGCCTTGCCCAAGATTCCTTTCATTGACCAGTAAAGGAAGAGGGTGTGTTTGAACTTGGTTATTCTGTGTGGGTGTGACCGAGATCCAGTACTAAGACTTGCCAATCCTCAGCTTCAATTTCCATGGAGCCTGCCTACCGATTCAGGTCGACCTCCCATTTTTCTATGAGCTACCAGATTTCCTCATTGATTCTCTCATGGTATGCTTCCGCTGCTTCATTGATAATGTTCACTGTCAGGTTGTGGTCTCTCGTCTTTCCTCCAGGATTACATGATTCCCCTTCCTCATATTTTCCTCTGGCTTTTTCTGCCTTTACCTTGGCCGCGCGAAACTGGGTTGCGTGTGTTTGGTGCTTCCCGGACCATCTTCAATCGCCCCCGATAATATACTCTGTGGTAGTTGAAGCATTTCGATGGGTTAAGCCACCTGCTTGCATGCTTCCCGAGACTCATTCCTTGCAATTTACCTGTACACAGTCCACCTGACATGCATAAAAAATGGTCGAGATGTTCACCATCCAAATTAGGTTCAAAACAATTTGTAATTTGATTTCCAGAGACAACACTAACAAAATAAGACACTTCATTGTTATTTCTAGGCTCCTAGCCCCATACATTACCCCTCTGACACAAGAAATTACTCACCTCTCCCTTAGCCTTGTTTTGCTCAGAGTCCCAGCACCCATCAGGCGCGTTCCCTATCGGGCCTGCCTCGTTCTATTGCAGAGTCGATGCCATCGTATCCCCCATTAGGTCCATCTCGATGATGTTTATGTCCCTCCAAATTTCAATCACAACCCAACACCTATCGGCCCAAAGTTCAACGAGCCTTAAAATTGCAATTCCCCCACCCTGCCTACCCTCTCTAGCTACCCTCCTAGCATGTATGGTGAGGAGAATCCCTTAGCGGGAAATCCAAATGCCAAAGAGCAGGGAAATGGTGGCACCTCTAGGCCAATATCCGCTGCAGACCCCTAGACTCAGCGTTAAACAAAACAAAGCAAGACTCATACTTAGAGAACCCTGCCAACCCAGACCATAAACCTTGAAGACTTCCAGCATTACAACAAACAACATACCAATGGGATAAACAACATACCAATTCACCCTCACTGTGGTGGTCAGGATGCGAGCTTGGTCTATCTGTCCGCCTTTATTTCGATGCCCTCCTCTGCGGCAATCTCCTTGCTTACTCCAATTACCACCCTGAATGCAAACCTTCAGAACCTCACTGCCATAATGGAGATGAATGCCCATTCTATCGCCACCCTCCCAACTATAACTCTCACAACTACCTGACTTGACCCTACCAGCCTTGCCACACATGTGGAAGGTGGTGGGTTGACACTTCGAGGCTCTCACCATCAAATTCCTTGATTTCATCGATCACCAAGTACGCATCCTGATCAGGGGAACATGTATTTAAATATTGTTTTCTATAAAGGTTAACTTTAAGATCTAACATTGATATCAAGTATATATTTTCCCTTTCCTAATATATGTTTATATCCTAAGGCCATTCATATACTGGTGTTGAAACATATATTATAGAATCCTTCGTATTGGTCTGCGTTTAATGACAAAGATGGTCACCATGAAAAAGATGGTCGAAGGTGACATTTACAATATCTTATAAGTAAATTTGAATTTTAGAACCCATAGACTTTTATTAATATTTAATTATTAAATGAAAGATCTTAAATCCATATCATTTATTAAGAATTTAAAAAATAATATTAATATATTTATTTATTTATAATATAAAACATTTAATGCTATATCACAAAATTTATATGATTTTTTACACACCAGGTTGTCACTAGTGGTGCTGACAAAACTCCAACTATGTAAAACCATGAGAAATATACCAACATCTACAACGCTTGTGGGAAAGGCATGGCAAATTTAATAATGAGACACTATATGTTGTAGTTTCAGTGCTACCCTTCCTATTACCTGAATTATTGGATGGTTAGAAAAACAAAGCCATATGAAACTTGCAAGTTGTACAGTAAAGAAAAATTGTTGTTGCAACATACATAAATTTTACTGCAACTGAGGAGATTGATTACTTCGCCTTGCACATACAACCAACTGACCATTTGACTCGGTAAAGGTTTTGCCCATAAGATATAATGCTTAAGAAAAAGTAGTTGGAAGAGCTCCTAAGGCCCCCTTACAAGCCAAATGGTTGGTGGACTTGTGTCTAGGAGTCTACCAAAAAATAACTTATACCTACATCCATCTACCTGAGTCAAGGAAACATAGTCGAAAAGTGACTATACTGAATGGATTCCATGTGAACATGATGATGATTGACCAAGAGAACTCATAAATTTACAATCGACAATGAGAGTATGCATTTCTGATTATCGTATGTAACAAGGTATTTTGAACCAAAGATTATATTGTCGTATTAATGACATTATTTTCACTAAGGACAACACAAGCATGAGGCTGACGTATTCCCTTGGGTCCTGTAGCCTTGTTGGGGGCAGCAGAATTACGTCAGCCCAAGAAAACTTCCATAAAACAAAGTTTAACTATGGAAAAAAAAATTGCAGTACCGTTCAAAATAATGCTCCAATACCGTTACTAGATATCATTGCCGGAGGGAAGTGACATATTAATAGTTAGAATGAAAAGAAAAAACAACATCATAAAAAATAAATGAAATAACCTCAAGCAATAAAAAAATGCATATCTCGTAAGAATTAGTTCTTTTTTGTTTCTTTGATTTATTATATCATTATTTTGTATTTTAACATATAAAAAGTGTAATTATTAACATATTATAAAAATAAATAGACAATTGAAACTTTATTTATATATAAAATATATGAAGGATTCAATTGTAGATACACTTAGAAACCATAGAATATACTTCTAAAACATCAATAGTTGATATTTGTAAATACATTTCTCATGTTAAAATTTACATTTGAGAATGCAAAAATAGTAATTTGCAAGAAAATAAAGCAATATATGTATACAAATGATAAAATAAAAAATGTGAATGAAATAAAGATAAAGAAACTCAAATGCCACGTAAAACACCCTAGAAAAATGAGACGAGTTTTGGACCAATAAAGAGCCCTTTTACTTGATTCAATAACTATGATACAATGACTCTACCAATTGATAGTAATTTATGTAACCATTAAAAACAATGAGCTCAAAAGACGATAGTGACAAGAAGGTGAGCTAGAGTCGAATTTAAATGAATCGTTGTTTGGGAATGATATTTAGCTCCTGCAAATTCACCACGTGATCAATATGAATGAGATGATAAAAAATAGTGGAAAATATGCAGAAAAAACAAAGTCAATACCTTCATCCAGTCATTGATTCATGGATCTCTGCCTTTCACTTCCTTGGATGCACTCGAGAGGGCAACTTGTAGTCAACAAACATCATCAAACACTAAAGAAATCATGTATGAGAGTTCTAGATGGCTTTACAAGGTAAAGAAAACAACATATGGGAGTGTGAAGAAACACAAGGCCATATTTGTGGCCAGAGGATTCACTCAAGTGGAGGGAATTTATTACGATGAGACCTTTGCTCTAGTAGCAAGGTACTCGTCAAACAGATCTATTCTAGTACTATCAGCACAGATGGGATGGAAGATACATCAGATGGATGTGAAGTCAACATTCCTCAACGACATGATTAAGGACGAGGGGTATATTGAGCCACCGAAAACATTTGAGACCTTCAACAGAGAGTCACATGTGTGCAAACTCAAGCGACCTATGTATGGACTAAAACAGGAACCCTTTGCTTGGTACACCAGAATTGACAACTATTTCATCGGGTTGGGCTTCACCAAAAGTGAAGCAGATATGAACCTTTACCATATTTTGGTTGAATATAAATTGTTCATCATAGTATTATATGTTGATGATTTTATTCTAACAGGTGATGAGAAGCTGATAAAATATTGCAAAGATGATCTTGTAAGAGAATTCAAGATGGAGGACTTGGGGCTCATGCATTACTTTCATGTTATGGAAGTATGGCAAGGAGATGAGGAACTATTTGTCTCTCAGGGAAAGTATGCTAACAAGATACTGAAGAAGTTCCACATGGAGAGAAACAAACCCATGGAGACTCCTCTAGCAGATAATTTGAGGAAGGAAGATGCTACTTCAGGTGAAGTAGTGGAGTCTACTATTTATAGACAACTTTTGGGTTCACTTATGTATTTGGTGAACACACAATCATACATGTGTTTTGCAGTTAACCAACTTAGTCAAGCCATGGTTAAGGCAACCAAACTTTATTGAAAGACAACTAAACATGTGTTGATATACCTCATAGGCACCGCTCAGTTTGGTATTTGGTACAAACAAACATAGCGAGTGAAGCTTCAAAGCTTCATATATGCAGATTGAGAAGGGAGTCCATCCGAAAAGAAGAGCACATCAGGGTGGATCTTTAGTATTGGGTCAACAACAATTTCTTGTTACAATAGGAAGCAAAGATCAGTTGCACTAAGTTCAACATAATCAAAGTACATGGCTACTAGTCAAGCAACTTGTGTGGCTATTTGGATGAGGAAGATCCTTGTTGGGTTATTTGGTCAGCAGATGGATCCTACAGTGATTTACCATGACAATTAGAGTTGTATCAAACTCTCTGAGAATCTAATTTTTCATGATCGGTCTAAGCATATCGACATTTGGTATCACAATCTACGAGATTGTGTGCATAGGAGAATCATGTTGCTAAAATAATTCCTACGGAGGAGCAAGATGCAAATATTTTGACAAAGGCATTTCCAAGATGAAAATTTGATTTTCACAGAGGCAAGATTGGGGTAGTAGATAATTCCTTTCCTGTTGAGAGGGAGTGTTGAACAATGCAACAAGAAAATTGAAATTAGATTTTTTCCTTGAACTAAATTAGGAATTAAATTGTAATTCCAATTCTCATAACAACTTGTAATAGTTAACGAAGTTAATTTGACTTAGTTGGCTCAATTAATTCGAGTTGGGGGTCTAAATAGAGTCATGTAGAGTGTCTCCTACTTTTTAGGAGCCCTGGTTGAGTTTATTTTGAGTTGCAATTATTTAATTCAATTAAATTGAGTTAATTTATGTTAAACTAGTTCCAAATGATGGAGGAATTAGTGGGAGATCCAGTAGTGGGGTGTAACCATCATTGATCAACTAGTAAACTGAGTATTCACTCACAATTAACTCATGCATGTCAAATAAGAGAAAGACCCAGTTGAGATTGAAGTTAAGGGACAATGTATTATCAGTGGTACAATCATTCGAATTGATCAACTAGTAAACTGAGTATTCACTCACAATTAACTCATGCATGTCAAATAAGAGAAAGACCCAGTTGAGATTGAAGTTAAGGGACAATGTATTATCAGTGGTACAATCATTCGAATTGTACATGTGGTGCATGCAATCAAAGGAAGGCTTATGGGAATTATGCAATTCATATTTGTGGAATTTCTCAATTAAATATGGGCTAATTCCCTAGGGAAATGCCTAAGGAAATAAAAGCTTGGAAGGAAACAAATTTGGCTTAGTATTGGTTGGAGCTTGTTTGTGAAGCAGTGAGACAGATTGAGATAGTGTAGAGGTTGCTCGGGCTTGAGAAAAACATTATAATCTTCTCATATTTTTTGATTAATGAAATGTACAGATAGCATTGGTTTTTAGTTGTGGCTTTCCCCAAAAAATTATTGTGTTATGTGTGAAAAATTCTTTCTCTTTTATGCTTCGTGATTTCATCGATCGTTTATTCTTTTCGCTGATGAGTAGAGTAGATTCAAGTCAATTGTTTTAGCATATTACAATATGTAGTTTGAATCTACAAGGAATTTCTACATTGAAAAACAAATAATTATGTTAATTAGAAAGAGTAATTGAGATTAATGAGTTCACTTCAAAATGAATGAATTAAAAAAAAAGTTATTATATAATAGAGCATAATAGCGTATGTCAAGACAAATATTAATTTGAAGGGTGAAATCAATTATGGGAGACAATTATGTTTTCAAAAGAGAGATAAAAAGGGAAATTGGAAAGATATAGTAAATGGATCACGGTGAGACAACGTTTTAATGAAGAAATGGGATAAGGTACAATGTTGAAGGGGTGAAAAATTGGGGAGATTATGTATAAGGTATAAGGAGGAAAGAGGGAAAACATATAATGAAACTAGTGAGACATGAATTATATAAATTAAGAAAGGATTAATTGTTATGGAAATAATATATGATTAATTTGCATGGTTGGTTAAATTTAAAGTGGTATTCTCAAATCATGTTATTAGGATTCTTTTATATCTCAATGGCTTCTTTGATAAGCTTACTGTTGACCTAGGTTGTCTTTGATGTCAATATGGAAATATTCTAGATACTAGAAGCTAAGGGGAAGCCGAGCAGATCCATGGAGAGATAGGAGCAAGGCCATCAGGATTTCCAAGCCATAAGCAAGAGGAGTTACCAAAGGAGGCAGATCAAAGCAAATCATAGGATATCAAAGCAAGAGAAGCATTCATATATGCAAGGAAGGTTTTTTTTTAAAGACACTGCCAAGCCAGAGGAGCCACATTGGAGTAAGAGGAGCTATAGGAGAAGCCATATATATATATGCCAAAGAAGAACAGAGCCATGGGAGGCAACAAACAGAGTTATCAGAGCCACAGAGGAAGCAGGTAGAGGTTTTGGGAGTAAACAGAGCTATCAGAGCTACAGAGGAGTATAATAGCGGAGCAATATAATATATATATATATATATATATATATATATATATATATATATATATATATATATATAGATATATATAGAGGGTTAAAGGAGTGGAGCTATATACGCCATTGGAGAGCATATTAGAGTGTAGACATATATATGCATGCATTTAACAACTATCAGAAGCCATATATGCCACAGATAACACTACGGGAGCAAGAATGTCAAAGAATGCACTATCAGGGAGTAATATAGTGTATATGTAGGCGGATTACACTATCGGGAGCTATCGGCGACCAAAAACCCATATATGTATGCTTTAACACTTTCGACAGACACAAACCATATATATATGCATTTGCACTATCGACAGCATAAACATACATAAATAGGCAAATACACTATTGGAGGCGGAAAGCAGACTTGAAACTTTATACATGGGAGTGATGAGTCATATCAGGTCTGGCACCTAATATCGCATCGCTATAAGGTCGTGGTCTATGTTAAGGTCTAGACTTGGACCTTTGCAATGTATGATTGCCGACATATATCGCATTGAAACTTCGGGAGCGAGAGTTACAACGTGTCAAGCGGTTCTTTGCGATTGGCGATATTGATATCGCATCGGACCTCCGTCAAGGGCAACCGCCGATTGCGATACATATGCACGCGCCAATTACGATTTCACTATGGATCCGATACAGTGTAGATGCGGGTGTACAATTTCTTGAAGTCCTCCCTTTAGCCATTTTGCCTGTTTTTCCTATGTAAATTGAATATTTGGCTTGCACGACGTTTTGGAGGCAGAAATGCTATGCAAAAACGCTCCTGATAGTTCAGGAGGCCTGAACATTAGTTTAGGAGGCTAAACTAATGTCAATGGCAATTGCGATAAGGACATTGCAGGTCCGTTAAATGAAATAGTCCTTGTGTATGCCTGCTTTCATGAGAAAATAGGAGCGCTATTACAGTTTTGGGATATGTGTCCTTTGCGTATGACTCGGTCCTCGCTTTTTGAATCAACTTGTCTCAAAAGTGCTGGTGAAGCATGAAGAGACAAAGGAAACCATAGAGACCAAAGAGGAAGCCATAGTGACCAAGGAGGGAAGCCAAAAGATCAAGTGAGTCAGAGGAAATAGAAGCGAGAGAGGAGGAAGCTAAAAAGCCAGTGAAAAGAGGAAAATATTAGACAAAGGCATGGGGAATGTATAAAAAAAACAAGAAAAACAGAGAATACAACGCTGTTGAAGGCTGTTGAAAGCTGTGGAAAATAAGCTGGAGGAGACAGAGGTAGCGAGAGGATCCAGCAGAACAGAAAGAGGGCTGAAGGGCCAAACAAGACAACAGATAGTTGAAGGGGAGAAGTAGCCAGCGGAGAACATAAGCTTGTACAAGAAGTTGTTCTTTATATAGAGCTTAGTACAGCTAACAGTAGACTAACTAAAGCTGTGTGAAGACATCATCAGAGAGCATGAAGGATATTGGAGACTATGTGTGGGCAGTGTGTAGAGTTGTAAAGACCTCTTCATAAGAATACTGGCTGTCATTGATGATGTAGCATGGAGACTACAATGAAGCTATAAACAGAAAAAACTCAGTAGAGAAGAGTTCTGGGAGCAGAAAATTACTATCAAATGTGCTTTGACAAGATTGGGTCAGAACCCTTGGGGTTGGTTCCTCAAAAATAAGTAGGATTGGAGTCCTTAGCGCTGGCGCCTCAGAAGTAAGTAGGATCAGAGTCCTTGGGACTGGTGCCTCAAAAGTAAGAAGGATAGGAGTCCTTGGGGTTAATGCCTCAGAAGTAAGAGGGATTGGAGTCTTTGGGAGTGGTGTCTCAATAACTGGAAGGATTGAAGTCCATGGGAGTTGGTGCTCCTAAGTCCAAGACTGGTGCCTTGGCAAAATAGAGTTGGAGCTCTGGAGGTTGGAGCCTCACAAAAGTCCAATTTGGTGCTTGACAACTGATTTCAACCATCTATATATTGTATCTATTTTACTGCATAGTTTATATTAATAAAAATACTTATTCTTGTTGTTTATCTTGTGTTCTGAATATATATGTTTTAACTGGTAAAACAATAGTCAGAAAAAAGAAATACTGATTCACCACCCCTCAGTATTTCCAAAAATTGGTATCAGAGCCAGTACCTTCATTCAAATCCTAATAGCTTGAAGGTTGACCTTTAGAACACAAATGGCGAAGTCAAGGAAGAAAGTCTCCAATCCTCCTAAGGATGTATCTCCCTCTACTACTAAAATAGAAGGCAATCAATTTGAGGAGGTTCCAAGGCTCAATGGAAACTTTAATATATGGGAAGAAAGAATGAGGAATTTCTTACAGCCTCTAGGCATTGAAATCTGGAAATCAGTGATTGATGATAACAGGATGGATAGAGAATCCAAGGAGTACAATGCAAAAGCAATGAAGGCAATCTTGAATGGGCTACCTGATTTTGTAAAGAACAATCTAGGAAAATATTCATCAACAAAGGGTATATGGAACAAACTTCATGACCTTCACTCAAAAGGAGCATTTACCATGACCATTAGTCAAGAAGATGATGGAAATATATAAGGAAATCCAGATGCCATCATGGAAGCTGAACATGAGAATGATGACATCAATGCTAAAACAGACCTAGAAGATGAAGAGAATGAAAAATATTTTGTAGAAGAACTCCTTGCTCAACTTATGATTGCCATGGAAGAGATTAACAATTTGAAAAAAGAAAATGAGGAACTTAAGAAGACAACACTAGTTGGTAACCAAGATCAAACAAGGAAGAAAGTTGACCTTGTCAAGCTTCAAGTATAAGAAAGGAATGAAGAGCTTGTCAAGCTTAAGAAGGAACTGAATAACGCAAAGAAGCAGGAAGATACCTTGTCAAGTCAACTTGAACAAAGGCACAAGAGCTTGAACAAACTTGAAGAAGAGTTTGGTCAGTAAAAGGTAGAGGTCTCCTCTCTCAAGTCTCAACTACAAGAAGCTAGGAAACAAGCACAAGGAGTTGAAAAGACCATGGAAGCATTGAAAGTCATAGAAGGATAGGTTGATGAAGTAGGAAAGGAAAGAAACACCATGATCTGTCAACTGAAAGAAAAGGATGAAGAAATATTCAAATTAAAATCTAACATCAAGCTTCTCAAGGCTGAAACATTTAAAGCTACAAGGATCAAGGAAGGAGAGCAGTCAAACAAAGATTGAAGAAATCTTCAAAATGAAGTCAGATATCATCTCCCTTAAAATGGAAGCAGATGAAGCTACTTGTATCAAGGAAGAAACTGAGGAACAACTTACTATGAATAATAATGAATGTGAAAGATTAGAAGAAGAGATTGTCTTCCTCAAAACAAAGGTTGAAGGGATGAACAAAATCTTGAAGAGCTCTCAGGCCTTGGATGACATGCTCAACTATCACAGATTTCCATCTGATAAATCAGGTCTCAGGTATGTTGGTTAATCCTCAAACAAGAATGAAAATGATTCAAACAAAAGAGATGTGAAGAATCCAAAAAGAAATGGTGATGCTCCCAGTTCCAGCAAAGGCAAGGAGAAAAATCAAGGCTACAATAGAAGAAATCCTGCTCCAAGAAGAAATCCAGCTCCAAGAAGAAATGTAGATGATGTCAAAGATGCGAGAGGGAATGGTTATCATCAAAGGATCTCAAGGTAGAAAGGCTTCAGAAGTACATCAAGGAAATATCCATCTCCTAGGTACCAAAGTTCACTTTTTGGTTATTGTTATTCTTGTACAAACTTTGGTCACATGGCAAAAGACTGTAAAGCATATCATAGAGATAGATATTGTAGTCCCCAACAATCTACAAGAAACAATTTTGCAGGAAGAAAACATGAATTCTAATTCATGACTAATGTAGAATGCTTCAAGTGTCATAACATTAGTCATATGGCATGTGATTGTAACTTAACTTAGGATCTTACACAAGCTAGAACCATGCAAAATAAGAAAGTTACACAAGTATGGAGAAGGAAGGAAATACAATCCGAAAGTCCCTTGAGCTCTCCAGCCAACAACATATGTCATCGGCCTGAATTTTGACAGTCTAAGCATTTTATGAGAAGACTCTGCCAAAAGAGATGATGCATACAGTTAGGGGGAGCTTGTGATTCTTGATCATTATTGCTGAAGATATTAGTGAAAGGGTCCTTATGAAATCCTTGTTGAGCTATACTAATAATTATTCTTTGATGAAGATCATTTCTTAGGAGTACTTCATTGAAGAATATGATCCTGTAACCATTCTTTGGACTGTTGTTAAAGATGCTTTCCACTTAATCACTAAGTAGTACTTGAAGAAATAGAGAATGGCATATAATACTAGAGAGAATAGGGAAAACAACCATGGCGTTGTTATCACAGAAGTTTATGTCTTGGCTTAGGGATTTAATGTGAGAAAAAATAAATTCTGGACACTAATGGAGGCAATATTCAACCAAACAGATACATCTGGAATGAAGATTGAAATAAGAGAAGCTGGCATCATATAACAAAACTGAAGCATTACATGAAGATGCAAAACAACAATTGTATTTAAAAGACGGTCATAGACTGGATATCTGAATCTGCTAGGGAAATAACATGCAGAGATATGTACTAGAACACAAGGACAAGATGACTCATAGAAAGGAGAGTGTGGTGCAGTCAAATATAACTTATGCTAAGATTGGTCACTGAGAAAATATAACAATAGTAAGGCACAACCTCTCACCTCTTTCATCCAAATGTAGTGGAGTTGAATACTAGATGGCAGTCACTCAAGGAGAAGCACAGTGACACAAAGGAACTCAGGTTTGAAGAAAGACAACAAGATAGAAAATATCAGTGGCATTTTCTCTTGATTCGGATTATGAAGGCCTCTCAATTCTGCCTATGGAGACAACAATATGGATTGAAGCATAAAAGCTTGGACTTAGACACTTGGTGTATGGCCATTTGCAATATGAACGAAAGAATTAAAGTAGAGCATCTTTAAGAATTGTTGAAGCCATGATAGAATAGTTCTAAGACATGAAGAGGGAATAATGTGCAAATTGATGATAAAGCATCAATCCTTCTTTCTTGAGTAAAAATAAGAAGAGCACTATAACAGGGGGAGTCGCAGACCCATGAAGATCTACCATTCATGAAGAACAGAAGCAATTTGATAGGGGGAGCCCTAGAGCACTCTTTTGCCATTGATGTCAAAGGGGGAGAGAAGAATAATATTGCCATCAATAAAAAAGGGGGATATTGTTGACCTAGGTTGTCATTGATGTCAATATGGCAATATTCTAGATACTAGAAGCCAAGGGCAAGCCGAGCAAATCCATGGAGAGATAGGAGCAAGGCCATTAGGATAGCCAAGCCATAAGCAAAAGGAGTTATGAAAGGAGGCAGATCAAAGCATATCATAGGATATCAGAGCAAAAGAGGCATTCATATATGCAAGGAGGTTTTGTTTTGAAAGACACTGCCAAGCCAGAGGAGACACATTGGAGCAAAAGGGGCTACAGGAGGAGCCATATATATATGCAATATATATATATGCCAAAGAAGAATAGAGCCATGGGAGGCAACAAATAGAGCTATCGGAGCCACAGAGGAAGTAGATAGAGGTTTTGGGAGAAAACAGAGCTATCGGAGCTACAGATGAGCCATATATATATGCCATATATAAGCGTTTAACAAAGCCATATTGGAGGAGCATAAACAGAGCCTACTGGAGGAGTATAACAGTGGAGCAATATATATACAGGGTTAAAGGAGTGGAGCTATATACACCATCAAAGAGCATATCAGAGCGCAAACATATATGTGCATGCATTTAGCATCCATTGGAAGCCATATATGCCATATATAACACTACGGGAGCAAGAATCTCAAAGAATGCACTATCAGGGAGTAATATGGTGTATATGCAGGAAGATTACACTATCGGGAGCTATCGAAGGCCAAAAACCCATATATGTATGCTTTAACACTATCGACATACACAAACCATATATATATATATATATATATATATATATATATATATATATATATATATATATATATATATATATATATATATATATATATATATATATATATATATAATGCATTTGCACTATCGGCGGTATAAACATACATACATAGGCAAATACACTATCGAAGGTGGAAAGCAGACTTGAAACTTTATACACGAGAGCAGTGAGTCATATCGGGTCCAGAACCTAACATTGCATCGCTATAATGGAGTGGTCTATGTTAAGGTCTAAACTTGGACCTTTGCGATGCGCGATTGTTGACATATATTGCATCGACACTTCGGGAGTGGGAGTTACAACGTGTCAAGCAGTTCTTTGCGATCGCCGATAGTGATATCGCATTGGACCTTCGCCAAGGGAAACCCCTGATTGCGATACATATACATGCATCGATTGCAATTTCACTATGGATCTGATATAATATAGATGTGGGTATACAATTTCTTGAAGTTCGCCCTTTAGCCATTTTGCCTATTTTTCCTGTGTAAATTGAATATTTGGTCTGCGCGGGGTTTTGGAGACAGAAATGCTATACAACAATGCGAATGATAGTTCAAGAGGCCAGAATGATAGTTCAGGAGGTTGAACTAATGTCAATGGCGATTGCGATCAGGATGTGGTAGGTCCATTAAACGAAGCGGTCCTTGTGTATGCCTGCTATCATGAGAAAACAGGAGCGTTATTACAGTTTTGGAATATGTGTCCTCTGCGTATGACTCGGTCCTCACTTTTTGAATCAACGTGTCTCAGAAGTGTTGGTGAAGCACGAAGAGACAAAGGAAACCACAGAGACCAAAGAGGAAGCCACAATGACCAAGGAGGGAAGCCAAAAGATCAAGTGAGTCAGAGGAAATGGAAGCGAGTGAGGAGGAAGCCAAAAAGCTAGTGAAAAGAGGAAACTATTAGACAAAGACATGAGGAATGTATTAAGAAAAACAAGAAAAACAGAGAATACAACGTTGTTGAAGGCTGTTGAACATTATGGAAATTAAGCTGGAGGAGACAGAGGCAGCGAGAGGATCCAACAAAATAGAAAGAGCGCTGAAGGGCCAACAAGATAACAGACAGTCGAAGGGGAGAAGTAGCCAACACAGAAAATAAGCTTGAACAGGAAGTTGTTCTTTATGCAGAGCTTAGTGCAGCTAATAGTAGACTGACTAAAGTTGTGTGAAGACATTATTAGAGAGCATGAAGGCTGTTGGAGACTATGTGTGGGCAGTGTACAAAGTTGTAAATACATCTTCATAAGAATACTGGTTGTCATTGATGCTGTAGCATGGATCTGCAGTGAAGCTATAAACAGACATAAATTAGTAGAGAAGAGTTCTGGGAGCAGAACATTACTATAAAATGTGCTTTGACAAGTTTGGGTCAGAACCCTTAGGGCTGGTGCCTTAGAAGTAAGTAGGATTGGAGTCCTTGGGGCTGGTGCCTCAGAAGTAAGTAGGATTGGAGTCCTTGGGGCTGGTGCCTAAGAAGTAAGAAAGATAGGGGTCCTTGGGGTTGATGCCTCAGAAGTAAGAGGGATTGGAGTCTTTGGGACTGGTGTCTCAGGAACTGGAAGCATTGAAGTCCTTAGGAGTTGGTGCTCCTAAGTCCAAGACTGGTGCCTTGGCGAAATAGAGTTGGAGCTTTGGAGGTTGGAGCCTCACAAAAGTCCAAGTTGGTGCTTGGAAACTGATTGCAACCATCTATATATTGTATCTATTTTACTGCACAATTTATATTAATAAAAGCGCTTATTCTTGTTGTTTATCTTGTGTTCTGAATATATATGTTTTAACTGGTAAAACAATAGTTGGAAAAAGAAATATCGATTCACCCCCCCTCTCAGTATTTCCAACACTTATTGGAGTGATGTTATGTTTTACTAGGATCTTGTTTTGATTAAAATGAATATGATGATTGGTATTTATGATTGTTCAATAATGACATCTTTAGAGGTATGATTATGGTTTATATTAGAAATATGTTCTTCGAGTCTATTCCTTATGAGATAATCAATTCATCCAATGTACACAACTTCGCATGAGCAAGGAATCTCACAAATTACTTTGAGTATGAGTGGTGTAGGTTTTAACCCCGTACATAAATTACCTGCATACGAATTCTAAAACACAAAAAATAAACAACACAAAGCCATGAGTATCCAACACTCTGTCCAATATTGGTCTTCCTTGGTAGCACAAACCATATTCACTAGTGCCACACAAATACCTGAAAACCCGCTTCATTGCTGTCCAATGCTCCTTTCTTGGTTTTGACATAAAACTGCTCATTACTCCCACTACATGTGCAATGTCTGGTCTAGTACAGACCATTGCATACATCAGTCTACCGACTGCAGTTGCATATGGAACACGAGACATGTCGTCTTCCTCTTCTTGTGTCTTGAGACACTGTTCAACAGATAACTTTACACCTACAGGAATAGGAACCTTCATCGGTTTACTATCCTACATATTAAATATCTCCAATATTTTCTCGACATACTTCTTCTGGTTTAACTAGAGCTTCCTCTTTGCCTGATTTCTTTTAATTTCCATGCCGAAAATATAGTTTTCAGCACCAAGATCTTTCATGTCGAATTTGGAGGAAAATTGGGTCTTCAAATCCTGGATAATTTCTTTGTCATTTCCAAACAACAACATATCATCCATACACAAGACCAAATAAATAACATAGTCACCAATTAATTTAAAATACACACAGTGATCTGCTTTGCATCTGGTGAAGCCAAGTCCCCGTAGAAATGTATCAAATTTCTGATACCACATCCTTGGTGATTGTTTTAAGCCATATAGAGGCTTCTTTAACTTGCATACCAGTTCTTTCTTACCCTTCACCACAAAGCCTTCAGGTTGCTTCATGTAAATTTCCTCTTCCGAATCTCCGTGAAGAAATGTTGTGTTCACATCCATCTATTCTACCTCAAAATCAAAAGTAGCAGCAACAGATAAAAGTAATCTAATAGAAGTTACCTTGGCATCAGGAGAAAACATATCACTAAAATCAATTCTCGGCACCAGGGAATACCTTTTGCTACCAATCGAGCTTTGTATTTCTTCACCTTTGCTTCTGCATTTGTCTTCTTCTTGAACACCCATTTGTTGCCAATGGGTCTCCTTCCTGCCGGTAACTCCACGAAATCCCAAGCCTCATTTTTGTGCAAAGATTCCATTTCATCAACCATGACCTCTTTCCAGAGTTTTCCATCCTTTGAATCGACTGCTTCGTTCACAATTATGGGATCATCATTAGTAATAAATAAAGAAAAATTTGAATAGAAAGCAGATGGGCTATACCTTTTTCATTGCCTTCTTTCTCAAACTGATCTTCTCACACCTGGAGTTTGTGGCTTTTCATCTTCTGATTCCTCCTCTGCTATAGAGTCTAATTCTTCCTCCTTTAGCTCAAACTCTATCTTCTAAGGTTCCTTTGGTTGGACTTCATGTTTAATGACATCTTTCACCTCTCTGAACACCACATCTGGGCTGTACACAACCTTCCTTGTTACTGGGTTTCAAAGCTTATAACCCTTTAAACCATCCTTATACCCAATAAAGATGCACTTTTCAGTTTTACTATCCAACTTGGTTCGTTTCTCCTTTGGAACATGTACATATGCATCAAATCCAAATACCCTTAGATGTGAAAGAGAGGGTTCCTTACCAGTCCATACTTCTTGTGGAGTCTTATCCTCCAACGCTGATGAAGGTGACCTGTTGACCAAGTAACATGCAGTATCCACCGCCTCTGCCCAAAATTTCTGTCCTAACCCGGCACCACTGAGCATGCTTCTTGCCCTTTCCATCAATGTCTTGTTCATTCTTTCTGCAACTCCATTTTGCTGAGGTGTATATGTAATAGTCTTCTGTCATGCTATACCACACTTATTACAGAGTTCTTCAAATTCGTTACTGCAAAACTCTCCACCATTATCTGTCCTCAACACCTTTATCTTCTTCTCTGTTTGGTTTTCCACCAGAGCCTTGAATTCTTTATACCTGTCAAAGACTTCAGATTTCTTCTTAAGGAAATATATCCATGTATTCCTTGAGAAGTCATCTATAAATGATACATAATACACAGACTAACCCAGTGATGGAACTTTCACAGGTCTAAACACATCACTATGCAT
>APFE030415736.1:7511-101188 GCA_000404065.3 Pinus taeda
AATACGATGGTGGTGATGTCTTCTTAGGAGATGATAGGAAGGCTAGAATCATTGGTCGCGGAAAAGTAAAGTTGAAGTTGGAAGGTGGAAGGGTTAGAACCCTTCCGAGTGTTCTGGATTTTCCTGCGTTGGCCAGAAATCTGATTTCTGTAAGCAAGTTGGATGATGTAGGTGTAAAGACAGTGTTCGAGAAGGATACCTGCAAGATGGTTCGAGGAGCACTGGTATTGATGCGGGGAGTTCGGATTGGAACTCTGTACAAGTTGCAAGGTAGCACTGTTGTTGACGGGTGCAATAGTTCTATGGTTCCCTAAAATGGAGCAGAAAATCTAGGTCTCTGGAGAGAAGACCATGCTATGGCATCAAAGGCTTGGACATATTGGAGAGAAGGGCCTTTGAATACTTCTTGGTAAAGGTATGGTAGAAGGTATGAGTAATAGCTCTCTGGATTTTGATTTCTGTGAAAATTGTGTATATGGGAAGCAGAATCGGGTGAGTTTCCCCTCTGGTGGTAAGAGGAAAAAACAGATATTAGAGCTTGTGCACAGTGATGTGTTTGGACCTGTGAAAGTTCCATCACTGGGTAAGTCTGTGTACTATGTATCATTTATAGATGACTTCTCAAGGAATACATGGATATATTTCCTTAAGAAGAAATCTGAAGTCTTGACAGGTTTAAAGAATTTAAGGCTCCTGGTGGAAAAATCAGATAGAGAAGAAGATAAGGTGCGCGAGGACAGATAATGGTGGAGAATTTTGCAGCAAGGCAATCTTAAAGAATCCGTAAAGGAGTGTGGTAAATAGAACGACAAGAAGCTACTTCCATAATAACTCAGCAAAAATGGAGTCACGGAAGAATGAACAAGACGATTCAGGAAAGGGCAAGAAGCATGCTCAGTGGTGCCAGGTTAGGACAGGAATTCTGGGCAGAGGCGGTGGATACTGCATGTTACCTGGTCAACATGTCACCTTCATCAACGTTGGAGGATAAGACTCCACAAGAAGTATGGACTGGTAAGAAACCCTCTCTTTCACATCTGAGGGTATTTGGATGTGATGCATATGTAAATGTTCCAAAGGAGAACCGAACCAAGTTCGATAGTAAATCTAAAAAGTGCATCTTTATTGGGTATAAGATGGTTTAAAGGGTTATAAACTTTGGAACCCAGTCACACAGAAGGTTGTGTACAGCCGCGATGTGGTGTTCAGAGAGGGGAAAGAGTTATTAAACATGAAGTTCAACCAAAGGAACCTCAGAAGATAGAGTTTGAGCTAAAGGAGGAAGAATCAGACTCTACAGCAGAGGAGGAATCAGAAGATGAAGAGCCATAAACTCCGGCTGTGAGAAGATCAATTCAAGAAAGAAGGCAGCCAAAAAGGTATATTCCATCTGATTTTTGTTCAAATTTTGGTTTGTCTCTTACTGATGATGATCCATAACTGTGAAGGAAGTAGTAGATTCAGAGGATGGAAAACTCTGGAAAGAGGCCATGGTTGATGAAATGGCATCTTTGCACAAAAATGAGGCTTGGGATCTGGTGGAGTTGCCAGATGGAAGGAAACCCATTGGCAGAAAATGGGTGTTCAAGAAGAAGACAAATGCAAAAGGAAAGGTGGAGAAATGCAAAGCTCGGTTGGTAGCAAAAGGTTATTCCCAGGTGCCGGGAATTGATTTTGCCGATATTTTTTCTCCTGTTGCCAAGGTAACTTCTATTAGATTATTTTTATGTTGTTGCTGCTTTTGATTTTGAGGTAGAACAGATGGATGTGAAGACAAGATTTCTTCACGGGGATCTGGAAGAGGAGATCTACATGAAGAAACCTGAAGGCTTTGCGGTGAAAGGTAAGAAAGAACTGGTATGCAAGTTAAAGAAATCTCTGTATGGGTTAAAACAATCACCAAGGATGTGGTATAAAAAATTTGATACATTTATACGGGGACTTGGCTTCACCAGAAGCAAAGAAAATCACTATGTGTATTTTAAGTTAATTGGTGACTGTGTTATTTATTTGGTCTTGTATGTGGATGATATGTTGCTGGTTGGAAATGAAATTTTTTTTATCCAGGATTTGAAGACCCAATTGTCCTCCAAATTCGACATGAAAGATCTTGGTGCTACAAACTATATTTTGGGCATGGAAATTAAAAGAGACCGGGCAAAGAGGAAGCTTTGGTTAAACCAAAGGAAGTATGTCGAGACAATATTCCAGAGATTTAATATGCAGGATAATAAACTGGTGAAGGTCCCTATTCCTGTAGGTGTAAAGTTGTCTGCTGAATAGTGTCCCAAGACACAAGAAGAGGAAGAGGACATGTCCCGTGTTCCATATGCAAGTGCAGTCGGTAGCATGATGTATGTAATGGTCTGTACTAGACCAGACATTACACATGCAGTGGGAGTATTGAGCAGGTTTATGTGAAAACTAGGAAAGGAGCATTGGACAACAATGAAGTGGGTTTTCAGGTATTTGCGTGGCACTAGTGATTATGGTTTATGCTACCAAGGAATACTAGGATTGGACAGTGTTGGATATTTGTGGCTTTGTTGATGCAGACTGAGCTGGAGATCTGGATCAGAGAAGATCTACAAGTGGGTATGCGTTTAACCTATTTGGAGGTGCAGTCAGTTGGATGAGTAAGAAACAATCTGTAGTGGCACTATCAACTACAGAGGAATAATACATGGTAGCCACTCATGTAAGCAAGGAAGCAGTTTGGTTGCAGAGATTGTGTTCAAGTATGGGGTTAGTACAGGGAGCTATAAGGATAGAGTGTGACAGCCAAAGTGAACTTTTCTTGGCAAAGAATCCTGCATATCATTCAAAGACAAAGCACATTGATGTTCAGTATCACTTTGTGAGGGATATGATAGAAGACAAAAAGGTGTTGCTGGTAAAGGTGGACACTTTGAAGAATAGTGTAGATGCATGGACAAAATCTATGAGTGATCCGAATGGAAAATGGCATCAACCCATGGTACTCATCCACCCATATTATTCATCGACCCATGGAATTTACCCATGGTATTGTAAATGGCATCTGCTTGTGGTATTCATGGTATTCATTCACCCATGGAATTGACCCGTGGTATTGTAACTAAAAGATACTATAAGTAACAAGTCACATTTTGTAAAAGGACAGATTGTCCGCCACAATGTAGCCTTTACAGTTTAGAGGCATGTAGCTGCCACATCTCTTCTCAGAGATAAGCTACCATCGCCCTAGCTGGTTTATTTCCATTTCTGGTTGTAAGCATACTTCAGTTGTTTACAGTAATGAAATCAAGTATTATTTCCGCTGCATATCTGTGTTTATGGTTATCTTTGTAATTTGTTGCATTCATGTTTAAATCCAGATCAGTGGGTTATAATAAAAAGTTTCTTTGTGGTTTTGTTTATTAGGCATTCTCCTATTTTTCTTCTGGCAATTCAAGTTTTTAGATCTTGGGGGCCTCTCCTCCCAAGATCCATTTCAAGTTTTCAGATCTTGGGGGTCTCTCCTCTCGAGATCCATTTCAATCTTTTAGATCTTGGGGGCCTTCCTCCCAAGATCCGGATCAGTGGTATCAGGGCAGGTTATGATTCCATGGGAATGAGAGTTTGATGCATATTTCAATTTCAAATTTTGTAGCAATATTCAACAAACTTCAGGCATGTGCTACAACCTCCACATAGCACTTTCTTGGGTCAAGCAGGAAGAAGTTCTCTTAGTGTAGAGAAACAATGGGCATTGCAGGGCTGGATAAATGACTAAGCTCTCTTGTGGCCCCCTGTGAAAAGAAAACAACAAGTGGGAGAATGTTGGGTTGTGTTATATTCTTTCCATGACTAGCCCACATAGTTAACCAGGGGGTTAGAGGGGTGGTAGAGGCCCCCCTTTGTTGTGCCGATTGCATAGCGGGGGGCTCACAGGGGGTTTGAGGGGTGCAGGTAACCCCACTCTATGGGGTCAGGGGCAGTGCCCGGAAAAATTTTGGTTTTGGAACCATGTTAGGTTGGGTGGACCCACCTATGGTTTTCGGTCCATGGTATTGGATGCTTCGACATGTATAAATATGTATTATAACATTGAAAGGAACATAATGAAAAATCAAGCTAGTAGTCCTGGTTTTGGGATCCAGGGGAAAATCTCTGTGTATATGTGTTTTATGTGTTATGATCTTGCATTGTTTATTTTACGTGTTTTAGAACTCGTATGCAGGTAATTTCTGTACGAGGTTAAAACCTACAGATGAATGATGAATAGATAGTGAATATGAAGTGGATGGATGGCTTGGAGTGCTGTGGTGACTTGGCATTTGCAAAAAATTATTCTTTTAACTGTTGTCCTCATTCCTTGAAATCACCACCCTTCATAATTTGAATTTTCAACATTGCATGAGTGAATGAGTCAGCTGCAATTAACTAGTTGAAGGCCGTTGAGACTGTTGACCCATGCTTAGCTTATAAAACATCATTTTTCATGCATTGACAATAAATTTCTAGCTATAATATGCTCAAGAGAAGAGGTCAGGAATATTGCATACCTGTACCTACCTGATGGCCTTCCTATAGATGTTGTTTGTTGGAGAGTGAAATCCTTGCTTGTATTTGCTCCATGTGTTTTTCTCTTTCTTCTCTGATGTTGTTCCTTGATGTGCAGGTACTAGATGGTGATGCTGATGAATCCTCACTGTGCTGATGGGTTCCGTTTGATCAAATCCCCCTGTTATTTTCTTTGATGGATGGAGGGTTGTATAGGTCTTCTTACCAAATTTAATGAATTATGAATTTTAAATGAAAATTCTGTGTATATAATTCGTTTATGCTGCAATCTTTTTCAACAAACTAGAAGGTTTTTTTTTATATCTTTTTCACCTGGAAAAATATGGGAAAGTTTAGCTCCTACCTCCTTATCACACTCTGATGAAGCCAACTTCTATTTTTTCCCTTTAAAACTACTCACTGCCAATCTTGTAGGTGTTGTTCTGTATCCTGCAGGATTTCAGGGAATCGTGTAGGTTTACAGCACAACAACTTGTTGTGTCCATATCTCCCAAACGGTATACTGGATTGACCTGAAAATTTCTAAGCATGTTGCCATCATCATTATGCACCTTCCCATAGAAAAATCTTGGTCAATGGATGCATGAATCTTAAGAGAAACTAAAAATGGCTGAATGTGATGGAGGCTGATTTCTTGAAAACCGTGCACTAGAATTTGCTGAAATTTCTTGGGCATGTTACCATCATCCATAGGAATCTCTCCATGAAACAACTTTTTAAATGGATGCACATATATCAAGAAAATGCAAAAATGGCTGAAGGTGATGGAGGCCGATTTCTTGGAAGCCGTGCACTGGAATTTGCTGAAATTGCTTGAAAATGTTACCATCATCCATATGCATCTCTCCCTGAAATAACTTGGCAAATGGACGCATGGTTTTCAAGTTATGGCAAAAACTGATTTCTGCTCTATGTATTTTTGTATCCTGTAGTAAAACAGAGCAGCTTGTAGTTTTTTAGGACATCAAGCAAACTGAATGGTAGACGCTGGAGAATGATGGGTGGATGCTGAAAATAGATGAGGGTGATGGATTGGCATGGCCTTGGGCTTGTTGGAGCATTTGAGCAAAGGAGGATAAAGTCAAAATTTGACTTCTTTTGACTAGGCTTGACCAATTTTTCTTTCAGTGCCAACTTGTTTTTTCTTTTTCTTTTTTGCTTGCAGATGTTGGAGAGTACATGCATTCTTTTTTTTTTTGCTAGTGCAAGAGACGATCCTTTCATTAATTCAAAACTGATTTACATAAGATACACAGTCCCACGAACAGAGTGGGCACTAAACCATGGTGAAGTCAACCAATGGTATGGAAAAAATAACCAAAGCCAAAGGACTACAAACGCGGGAAAAGAGCAAGCCAAAATGCGTAGTTAAAAGATAACTGAATAGTAGCTCGAAATAGAAGTCTAAAAAACTCAACTTTAAAATAAACCTATGGTACAACCTAACCACCCCGGCCCCACAAACATGCCCAATGAAGATCAACTGTAGATCTAATTCAATAGATCCAACGACGGATATGAATATCGTTGAACCCTGAATGCTACCATTTAACGTGTGATCACGACGGTTTTTCAAACTGTCCTTCAGCCACGCGTCATTTAATGAATGTGATCTCTGCGAAAAAGTAGAAACCGCTTTCCACTCACGGGGCTTGTGAAAACTACTCGAGAAACAAGAAAACATTCGGAGGCAAAAGAAAACGTAAGTCGGGGGTGTCAGGAGTGCCCATCTCCCATCCAAACGACCAGCCAGATTACCAGATAAATTGAGAGAAGAAGCCTTGACTGGCTTGTCTGAAACCTTTAAAGGAAAGTCACCCGATTTGCAGCCACAGAGGCTTTGAGTGAGCTTACTTCTACGACCAGTAAACTGCCAAAGCTTAATGTACATTGTAAAACTAAAAGAGTCCACCCCTCTGTTCATGCCGCTTCTGGGTTGTCAGTGTTACCTTCCATGGTCCTGTTTCTGAACATCAACCAATCTTCTTCTGCTTGATCATGGCATTTCGCTTTAAGAATCAGTTGAGTTAGCTCGTGCCATTTAGTTGCAAAATTTTCCTCTGCGCAATCCGCTCCTTGATTGGCCAGGAGGTCTATCAGCTTGTTGGCTGTTCTTTGAACATGTTTAAAAGTAATGGTGCAAAGGCCTTGAAGGTGGTAGTGGATCCTTTAAAAGATCCTTTTTAGCCTCTAATTCTTAGAGACCTTTTCCGGGGCGGTACCGTAGCTGATCTTCTTGACTAAGTTAATGATTAACTCAGAATCCGCCTCCACAATCACATTGTGTCGATTATCTAGAAGCAAATATTCTAAACAATGTTCCATATCCAGAATTTCTGTCATATTATTGGTGGCTTTGCCGATATGGCCATGGAATAGAAACAAGATATTCCCTTTTTCATCCCTTAAAACTCCACCATGACCTGCGGTACTCGGGTTGCCCTTTGAGGCTCCGTCAATGTTGAACTTCAAAAATCCTTTGGGAGGAGGTTGCCAAAATTCAAGCTCTGAGTCTTTGAAAAGATTCTTCCCTCTCAGGCTTTGAGGAATCAACCTCTATAGTCCAAGCTGGTAGAGAATCCTCCACTCAGAAGCCGAAGGAGGATTTACAGGAAGATTTCGGACAATGGAGCTTATAGTCTCTTGTAGTTGTCTTAGGATTTGATCATGAAGGAACAAGGGCGGTTTTTGTTTTTCCTTGAATATCCTGTTATTCCTTTCTTTCCATGTGTTCTAGATTATGAAGCCTGGTGTAAGAGCCTAGGAAATGCTAAGAATTTCGTTATTCATGAAATTGCTTCTCCAATTGCTTAGCGTTTTGGTGATGCTTCCAAGGTCTCTGTTCGACTGTTGGAATATGTAGGCAAAATAATCCCACAGCTTGGAGGAAAAGGAGCAGTTATTAAGAATGTGCTCCATTGTTTCCTCTTGCATTTCACAAAGCTGGCACTTGGAGGGGCCGAGAATACCTCTTTTCCTGATATTGTCCCAAGTCAAAATTTTTCTGTGTTGCACCAACCATGTGAAGAGTTTAATTTTCATCCAACTCTGTTGTCTCCAAATTCTTTGCCAAGCTTTATCTGGTGCCTGAGATGCCAAGCCAAGGAGATTTTTTTTTGCCTCCTTTAGATTAAAGGCACCCTCATTGTTGTTGCCCCATATTAGCTGGTCATTCCCTTCTGAAACAAAATTTTTTCTTCTATCTAACTCTTGCTTTATTACATCAGCTTTGTCTTTTAAAGGGTTGTCATTTCTAAGATCAAATTTCCTCCATTGTCTCCACTTTCCTTCATTGTTGGTCCGATCCCAGAAATCCTTAACTTTGATTAATCTTTTAGCATCTGTCTCTGCTTTCAGTTCCTTTAATTCTTCTTTCAAAAGAATGGGTTCTTGTTGCCATCTGTCCTCCAAAAACAGAGCTAAGTTTCCCTCTCTAATTTCCCAGAAGCCATTCTGTTGAACTAGACATCTATTGTCCCAGGCCTTGTTCCATATTTGTGATCCCTTGATAGTACCATCCATTCTTATATGATCCTCACTAGGCCATGAAATGGCATATTTTTCTTTCCAAATTGTAGCCCACTGAGCCTTTGGTTATTTTAGCCAGTGCCACCATAATTTAGCCCCTAGAGTTTTGCTCAAAATTTCAGGATCATCCAGTCCAAGACCTCCATAATTTTTGGGGTTGCAGACTTTTTCCCAGGCTACTAAGGCCCAGTTTTTTTTTCTTCCCCCTTTCCCTAGAGGAAGTTTCTTTGAATGTTTCTGATAAGTTGCATAACTCCTTCAGGAGCTGGGAGAACATAAAGCATAAAAACTGGGATTGCTTGTAAACCAACCTTTGTGAGAAGTAGTATGCCAGCCAGGTTTAAGGATCTAACCGTCCATTTTCTGATTTTGTCTTGCAGTTTATTGATAATCAGTTCCCAGATGCTTTTGTGTAGCGGCTTAGAAGTAAGAGGTATCCCCAAATATTTTGAGGGGAGAGAATCTCTTTGAAAGCCCATAATTTTTTCAATGTTCTTTTGAATGGCAATATTAGTATTAAAGAAAAAGATGTTGGATTTGTTGAGATTAACTTCCATACCTAAAGCCTTGGCAAATTCATTTAGAATTTGTTTGAAATCATGAGCTTCTTTGACTATAGGGATTCCTTGCAGCATCGTATCATTGACAAACTATTGATGCATCCAAGCCTGGCCCCTGTCAGAGAGCTGGAGACCTTTGATCTTACCAACTTCTTTGGCATGATTGATAGATCGACCCAGTCCTTCCATCATAAGGATGAAGAGAAAGGGAGAGAGTGGGTCCCCATGTCTGAGGCCTCTAGAGGGAAGAAAAGTTTCAGAGGAAGAGCCATTGACCAAAATAGAGAAACTTGAGGAAGTAACCAGGGCCAAGATCCATCTTACCTAGTTGTGATCAAACCCAAAGGCAATAAGTATTTTCCTGATATAGTTCCAACTTAGTTTATCATAGGCTTTAGCAATGTCCAATTGCATGATCATACCAGCCTTTCGGTTGATAGTCAGAGAGTGAACCACTTCATGAGCTTGAATAATATTGTTGAGAATTTGCCTTCCTTCCACATAACCGGCTTGTTCCACAGAAACTAGAGTTGGAAGGAGAGGTTTGAGTCTATTGGCCACCACTTTTGATATTATCTTGTAGACCACATTACATAAAGCTATTGGTATAAACTTGTCTGGAGTCTGAGCAGCCTCCTGCTTGGGGATAAGAGCAATGGAAGAAGTGTTTAGAGCTTTCAGAATAGTTTTATTCACCCTGGAATCTTTTACCACATTTAAAATATCCTTTTTAACAATGCTCCAGCAGGCTTTGAAGAAATCAACAATGAATCCATCTAGGCCCGGTGCTTTACCATTTTGCATCTCTTTGAGCACCTCGCTGACTTCCTCCTTGGTTACTGGCTTGTTGAGGTTGATATTATCCTCATTGGACTCTAGCCTAGGAATATGTCTTGTGAAGTTTCTGATGGAGTTCTCTCTTGTATAACAAGTTTCCTTGGCAATGCATTGAAAGTGCTTGACCAGAGCTTTTTCAATTTCATCATGAGAGTAGTGAAGAATGCCTCTCTCATCCCTGATTACTGAAATTCTGTTATGAACTCTGTTCGCCATTGTGGACCTATGGAAGAAGCTAGTATTTCTTTCTCCTTCTTTGAGCCATTGAATCCTTGATTTTTGCCTCCAAAATATTTCCTCTTGTTTGCACAGTTCCTCCTATTCTTGATGGTATTTGGTGACCTGATCATTCTTGACTTCATCAAAGCCATCTGTGGTAAGGGCTTGGTTGAGTTCCTGCATTTGTCCTTCTACTACTTTTTTGGCTACAAAAATGTTGCCGTATTCATTCTTGTTCCATTCCTTGAGCTTAAGATTAATGTGTTTTAGTCTTTTTTGAAGAAGGAACATATTGGTGCCTTGGATATTCAAATTTTCTGCCCACCATTTGGCAATGTTACTGCTGAAATCTGGATGAGAGAGCCAGATGTTTTCAAAACGAAAAGGTCTATTTCTTAGAGTACCAATACTCTGCATCTCTAAATAAATCGGCCAGTGGTTAGATCCTCCAAAGGGTAGGATTCTTGCTGAAATTTAATTATTATTGAGCATAAGATCCTCGGATATCATGAATTTGTCCAATTTTGAAGCCACCTGAGATTCTTCTCCTCTTTTATTGTTCCAAGTAAAAATTCCATTACTGGTTGTAATGTTCACTAACTTCATGATGTCTATGAAAGACTAAAACCTCAGAGAGTCTTGACTTTGGATTCCAGTTCCACCTTTTTTCTCTGGAAGCGATTTAATCATGTTAAAATCACCTCCCACTATCCATGGCATTCCTGCATGTCTGTCCCTTAGTTCCTCCAGAGAATCAAGAAACTTTAGTTTTCCTTCCAATCTTTGGGGTCCATACACATTGGTGATTAGGTAATTTTTCTTATCTCCGACCGGCTAGATGACCACAAAGAGAATCTCGAGATGCTTCAGCATCTAAAATTCCTATTTTCCTAAGATTCCAAAGGGTAAGAATACCTCCTGCCGTATTCTCCGCTTTTACTTCCAGAAACTCATAATTATTGAGCCACTTTCTATGAATCTCTTTTAATTTATGAATGGAACATTTGGTTTCCTGAGTGAATATCACATCTGGAGCTATTTGTTTCATTCTGTTACTAATCAATCTCTGTTTCCTTTTACTACCAAAACCTCTGATATTCCAAGAAGTAAACTTCATTATTAAAGATTGGTGGAGTAGCTGGTTAGATCTTTCATCTTACCTGAGTCTATCATTAGCTTTCCACATTCCATTAATAACTCGTTCTGCTTTTTCCTGCCTCTTTTTTTTCCTAGGTTTTTGGGTGCTAATACAGATATGGGTCTTACCGTTTTTACTCCCTCATTGCTCTGCTTATCTTTGTTCCTTTGCCTCTCCGGCCCTTTGTTTTGGGTTTTCCATATATATAACTGTTGGACTTTATTGAACTCCTCTGGAGGTAAAGAGTCAATCCCTTCTTTAGTTCCTTGAATCAAGAAATCTTCCTAGTCAAGATTATTTTTCTCAAGAATCGCCTGAAGTTCTTGGTCCTCCGTTTCCATCTCACTTGGGGTCATCTCCTGATCCATTTCTGTTTCTACACCGCTCACCATCGTTTCTATCTGCAGAGTCTTATCTGGTGTTTGTTCCTTGTCCTCTACTTTCTTTTCTTCCATTAATTCTTTCTCTTTCGTTTGGTCTACTGTGTTATCTTCTTCTTCCACTTCCAAGATTTGGAACCTGTTTTGGCTGTTTTGTTGTCCTTCAGATTTATGTGCTTTTATTCCCTTCTTGTTTCCTTTACCTTTATACGCCATTTTGTGAAAGCCTTCGGAGTCTTTCATAGCATTAGCTTTGCTCTTATTCTCTATTTTAGTGAGAGGGAAATCTCTAAACAGGTGTCCATGTTCATGACATTTATGGTAACTGAACGGAATATGTTCATAGTCTATGGTTTGCACCCATTCTTCATCATGTACTTCCAAGATTATCTCATCTGGAAGAGCTCCAGAGAGATCCATCTTGACACAGATCTGAGCAAAGAAGGTATACTTTCCCCTCCTAGTGGCTTCAAAAGCTTTAACAAACCGTCCTAGCTTATTTCCTATGGTTGTTAATGATTCTGTTTGCCAATAATCAAGTGGAAGAGAATAGAGCCTTACCCAAACCGGGACTGAAGTAAAGGTCTCATGTTCTAGGACAAAATTCATGATTCAAGGTTGCATATAGAGACCTGCAGCAGCATAAAAGTATGGCCCACCTTCAAAAACTCTATCCTTGTCTTTGATATTCGCAAAAACCACAGTAAAGAATCCCTTTGAACCTAGGTGTAGATCAATGCTTCCTTTTGGTTTCTAGTGATATCTTATCCACATTTGTAAGGATTTTTCCGTGGGCCATAAACCCATGAATTTGCAAATGATGGCATAGGTTTGCATATATTCCCGATGCTCCTGCAGAGCAGGCTCATTTAACGTGACTTTGGGAATGACATAAGCTTTGGGTTTACATGGGCCCATGTGTGCTTTGTTTTTTGTTCCCTGTTCCTTGTCTTCTTCCTCATTCTCCTTAATAATATTTTGCTTCTTGGATTCCTGTCCATTTTGTTCCTCTTCACTGTTCTTATTCTTTCTTGTTGGAGGTTCTCTATCATTTTCCATGGGTTTTTTCCCTTTGCTGTTCACTGCTTGCTTGAAGGAGGGAGTGGGGCTCCCTCCTCTGCGCTCCTCCATGGATCGCTGCCTCTGAACAAACTCTGAAACCCTGAAATTTTTTCTCACCTTCGCTTTTCGGTCGGGATCTATAAAAAGTCAGAGAGTACATGCATTCATCAGAGATATACATGGAGCAAAGATTTTTTTATTTAATTTTTTTTTTTTTCTTCTAGGCCTACTAGTCACCTCAAGTAGGTTTTCAACTAGTAGGTCTGCCTAGGCTCCTCAAAGGAGGTTTTCACCTAGGATCTTTTCTTTTTTGTTTTATTTTTTTCCAACCCATTGACCGCCTCATGGAGGTTTTCAATAAATGAGCCAATTTGAGGTGCCTCCAAGGAGGTTTTCACCTGAGATTTTTATTTTTTCTCTTATTTTTCATTTTTTTTCTTCTACCCTACCCTACTTGAAAAATAAAATCACTTGCAAGTATAAGAATACTTCCAATGGAGCCATGTGCACATCAAGATGACAGAAAAGATGACGTGTAGGCTTGAGATGCATGCTTTGACATGTACCTGAATCTGAGAGATCAAATGATTTGACTTTGATGATATCAATCACATTTGAAGAAGAGGGTATTGCTGCAACTTAATGACTTTCTGGAACCATATTTCAATATAGTTGTGATGCCCCTGGTCCTTTTGCTGATTTGGATCATTCTTCATGTCTTCTTCTACCATGACCTTCAAATCTTTCTCTTTTTGTTGATTGTTCTCTTGAATACATGGAAGATTTGATGGTAACCATGAGGGAGCTCTCTCGATCTCTGATTTTGATGTCTGCTCTTCATCAAGTGCAGCCCATGATTTTGTGGTCTTCTCATTTGAATCTTCTTCTTCTGGATGTGGTCCTTCAATGATATCAAGATAATCTCTTTTTTGCAATACTCTTCCTCAGCTATGGTGAATACCATTGATCTCAAGAGGAGATGTTTGGAAGAGTTGTACCTCAACATTGCAAGTGGGTTGAGCTACTTCAATGTGTGGGTTTGGAAATGGTGGTATAGGTAGTTGAGTGGGAGTGTATATTTGAGATGGATGTGGATGGGGTTGTGGTTGTGGTGGAGGTGAATGGTAAAGATAACATGGAGTTTGGTATGGAGGATATTGTGGATGGCTCCCATAATTTCCTTGCAAACCTTTTTGCCAAGATTTGTTTTGGGGTTGAGATGACCAATGTTGTGAAGGAAAGGGTGTGTTCCAATTACTTTGAGGTGGATGTGCATAATCTTGAAATTGTGAATTAGGCTCTTGCATCATATGAGGATGAATAGGTTGCCATGGTTCTCTTGTAGCTACATAACATTGTTTCATTGGAAATTGACTTGCTCCATTGTCCTCTTGGTGAACTTCCTTCAACCTTGGTAATGAGGAGCAACATTTAACATCATGTGATTCTGCATGGACAACACACACATATTCTTTTTTCTCATTTTGTATTCTTAACATTTCTACTTGTTTGGTTAGATAGATAAGAATTTCAGTTTTAAAGTCATCAAACAAATTTCCAAGTTTAGCTTGACTTAACGTTCTTGATGCTAATTGACTTACTCTTGCCTTTCCTCTTGATATGTGTTTGCATGTTTCACAAATTTCATCAAATGATAATTGGTATACATCACCTCTACTCATGAGATTAAGGATATCAATCCATTCATCCTTAATGGTTCTAAGTAAGAGGGTTTTTAGTGTGTCAGATCCTAAATGATTTAGTTTTTCCCTCTTAAAATTATACATGAACCTTTCTATTAGATCCTCTAGACTCTCATATTCTCTTTGATTCATTCTAAATATTTCTTCTTTAAGATCATGATTTTTATATTTTTCCAGAAATACCTTTGCATATCATTCCATGATCTTATTGAATTAGTCCCCAAACTCATGAACCATTTAAGAGATCTATCCTTCAATGTTGTCAGAAACAATCTCAGTTTTTGAGTTTTTAATAAGTAACCATAAGATCTACAAACAATTTTAAATTGAAAGAGAAAGGTTTCCGGATCCTTTGACCTTAGACCATGAAATTTTGGAAGAAAAGATGGAGGGATGTTCTTCATGTGCACACTACCATCAGTATCTTGAATGGGAAATATGAGAGGATATTCCTCATTGTCATCATCTCCATCCATTTCTTCTACATTATTTGCCATCTTCTTCTTCTACCTACAAAAGTGAATGGTGACGCAGCCCTTACTGCACCATGTGATCAAATGGGGGGTGGGTTGGTGTTGGAGATTTTTTTTGTTTTTGTTTTTAGGATTGAATGAAAACTATAATGTAATGCAATTTTCTACTTTTGAAATTAAATATGCCTAATGCAAATATTTTTTTGTTTCTTCAAAAAGTAAAAAGAAATGAATCAACTAGGGAAGAAAAAAAATGCATACTTTGACACGTTCTCGGCAATGACACCAAAAATTGATGAGCCTCGGTATTGCAAGAAGAATGCTGCAACTCCCAAGGCTACCAACTTTAATTATCAACCCGGGGTTCATACAAACTTAAGAGGTATCGACACTATATGTGCAACATACAATGTGTCCTTCTTTTGCTGTCATGATGTAATGGAGCGCATGTACTGAAGTGAAATCCTAAACTAATTGCAGAAAATGAAATGTTCGAAATGGAACCTTAACCTATTGCAAGAAAGAAAGTACAAGGAAAGAGACTGAAATCAAATGCTAAAACACACCATTTTATAACTAACTGCTAAGAGGCTTTACTTCAAAAGAATGCTAATGTAACATGTATGCAATCCTACTGTCCTAAGCATGCAGATTCAAACCATCAAAACTTCTACTGCTGTGCATGTAAATGAATAAAATAAATATGTTTTTCTTGTTATCTTTTTTCATGTGAGAGTGTGAAAGCTAATCTCTTTTGGTGATGTGGCATGTGGCTTGGAGATGATGGTGAATGGTCAGAAGGCTTAGGAGACAAGTAGGGACCCTTTGCTAGCTTCTTAGAGGATTTTTCCTCAATTCGGCCTCAAAACAGAGTTTCCTACAGGATGCTACATGATTTCCTACAGGATCTCCTGAAAACCTACAGGATCCCCTAAAAACCTACAGGATACAACCGAGAGCAAAATGATGGATGTTGAAGGTCCTGGAAAGCTTAGGAAAGGTGGTTGGTGGATGGAATGAGGCAAGGGAGTGCCTAGGAACACTTCAGAACTCAAAACCAAAGTTGGGAGATGGCTAGATTTGCTAAAAAAATCTTGGAGAAGTTTCCTTGTGAAATGATGAAATAGGTGAGGTTTTAGTTAAATAAAGTGAGGACCATGGGTGGATGAAGCTGGGATGAGGTTGTTGACTATGAAATCTCTCTGTACTCCTAAAACACCTACACTGCATCAAACATTGACATTTACCCAAAAATCATGCAAACAAGATGAATTTCAATTATCTAAAGGAAACAAAATTTCATGAGCTAGTTGTCTACTTCATGCATGAGGAAAACTTGTAGAATGATATAAAACATTGATGAAATCTGATGTAAGACAGAAGATAGAAGAAATGGAAATCAAATCCTACCCTTGAAAACTAGCAAAATGCCGACCTAAGTGTGGAACAAGAGGGTTAAAATGGTCTTGATGGCTTGGAGGTTAGGTAGAGGCCTAATCCTAGCTTCAATGCTTATTTTTCTCAATTCAGGCTCAAAACAGGCTTTCCTACAGGATGCTATAGTGATTTACTACAAGATGTACAAATTTACTATAATTCATCGAAGGACCAGTAAAATAAAATCCAAATTGGCTGGGACAATTTTTTTTATTAACTAGGATATATTAGGTCCCCATTCCAAGTGGAATCACCCAAGAAGACTTCTGTTAACCCATGCAAAAAAAATAAAAAACATTACTAGTCGAAAATCTAGAAATTCGAGAACTAGTGAGCTAATAAATCTAAAAATGCCTAACAAAATCAAGTGAAAATGCAATGGGGTAATTTTTGTTATGGACGAGAATGTCTTTGTGATCTAATGCAAGTGTAACCAACTCGATTGAAGTTTGTTAGCATGCTCTAAAAAATAGCAGAAATTTATTGTTCTTTGCTAAAAAGGAGGTCCAACAATCTAGATTTGGGAATAAGAAGACTAATCAAAGAAGCTCAATGATTACTATGAACTTCCGGAGATTTTCATAGGATGAAATAGTGCTTATGATCTTGCAAAATAACTTACATCAACCATTTAACTCAATCCTACAACAAGAAATCATTAATACTAAATGCAAAATAGAAAGAAATAAAAACTAGAGATGCATGTGAATAAGCAGTGAAAAGAAGGAAAGAAAATGATAAAAAAGGGCTCTAAGGTTCCTGGGATGGAAAAACCCAAGGAAACTCAGAGAGCTATGTAGGAGAACAAGATTTAGAAGCTGAACATGACACCAATCTTCATTATTTTCATCAATAGAATTACATCCCTGCAAGAAAATACAATGGAGTTGCAAAAATACAAGCTCTCTCCACAATAACACTAATGAAAATCTATCTCTAGAGGAAAATTCAACTCGGTACTGATACAAAATTATTAAGAATCACTCATCATGAATGGAGCAAGCTTTCCCCACCAAAATCCCTTGATTAGTGGATTTGGTTCCCAATACTAGGAATTTGCATTAAATGGCAAGGAACACATTCCTATATTTTCTCAATCATTCCCTAGAGGCAAATTCGACTTGGTACTTATACAAAATGATTAGGAATTATTCCCCATGAATGGAGGAAGCTTTCCCCACCAAAATCCCTTGATTAGTGGAACACATTCCTAGATTTTCTCAATCATTGGAGTTTCGCAATCTGTGCCATAATTCCATAATATCTTGTTGATTTATTATTTATTATTGAACCTCCTGTAGTAGGGAACAAGTCCCTAAATTATCTCCTCCTCCAAATCTTCATAATCTGCCCAATATTCTCATAATATTCCACAAAAATAAATTATATTAGGCACAATATCCAATTATTCATTAACTTTCCTAATGAATATATTAAAGTTAAAAATAAATTATCTAATGCAAAAAAACAGGTTTAATGTGTTGAAGTATGGTCATAGGCCATAATTGATGTTTAATTTAGAGGCATGGGCCTTAATTTATGTCTAATTTAGAGGCCTATCAGAAGCCTTGGATCTTCACTCCATCAATCTACTTGTACCATAAACCAAAATATGTTATGCCTATGAAGTATCTAAGAACATGTTTTGCTTCTTTCCATTGAAGTTTCGAAGGCTCCAGCATGAACTGACTAAGTTGATTCACTACAAAATAAATATATGGCCTTATGTTCACCAAGTACATCAAGGACCCCACTATCTGTAGATAGTTCCATCTACTGCCTCTCTTGTAGAAGTGTCCTCTTTCCTCCAGTTACTACCTAGAGGAGTATCAATGGGTTTGCAATCCTTCATATGGAATATCTGAAGGATCTTAGAGGTGTACTTCCCCTGTCCACCAAATATCTCTCCATCTCCCCATCACACCTCCAAGTCAAGGAAGTAGTGCATCAAACCCATATCCTTCATCTCAAACTCTCTTGCAAGGTCCTTCGTGCAAGTCTGGATCAAATTATCATCTCCTGTCTTAATCAAATCATCCACATAGAGAACTAAGATGAGCAGAATTCCATCTACCATAATGTAGTAGAGATTAGAATCTACTTCACTCTTAGTGAAGCCCAATCCACTGAGATAAGAATCTATGCAAGTGTACCAAGCACGAGATGCCTGCTTCAGACCACAGAGGGCTCTCTTGAGCCTACACACATGTGTCTCCTTACTAAATGTCTTGAACCCTTCAAGTTGCTCAGCGTAGATCTTTTCCTCAACCAGTCCATTGAGGAAAACATTCTTAACATCCATTTTGTGAATCCTCCACCCCAATTGTGCTCCCAATGCAAGCATGATCCTAATATATGAGTATCTTGCTACAGGGGTAAATGTGTCCTCATAATCAATCCCCTCCACATGTGAGAATGCTTTGGCCATAAATCTAGTCTTGTACTTCCTAACACTGCCATCAGTTGCATGTTTCACCTTATACAATCACTTAGAACCAATAAAAAATTTGCCCGCAGGTCTACGCACAACCTCCTAAGCATCATTCTTTATGATGGACTCATACTCCTCCACCATGGCATATACCCACACCTACTGGGAAACTGCCTCTTTAAAAGAATATGGCTCAAAATCAATCAACTATGACATGAGTGCCATATATCTTTTATTTCTATTTGGTGATCTCCTTTGTCTACGAGAGGAACTAGGAGCTCTAACCTGCTCCTAAGCTCCCTACACTAATCTGTCAATCATATTGGTCCTCTTCCTCGCTTCTTTGTAAGGTTCCGTGTGAGTGGGTTCCTCGACTCAATCTTCTCTCTTTTCCTCCACATGTGGCTACTCCATATCATACTCCTGGAATGTGCTCTTTCCTTTGAGCAAGATCTAACTTTGTGGATCTGACTGAGGCTCCTCCTGTGGAACTAGAAGCTCCTCGTCTGGTGGTATGCCCAAATTTCGCTCTAGAGAACTCCTCATTTCTTTCTCCTCATCAAATCTCACATCCCTTGTCATAACAATCATCCTAAGTGAGGGCATGTACAGGCTAATCAATAGGAGACTGAATGTCTGATATATCCTCTACAGTTACCTGATGCGGGTTTGGGACAACAATATCAGCTGGTTCTGTTATGACAACATTGTCTTTAATTTTATTAGGCTTTTTGCTATCCTTTGTTCTGCTAGGTGCAGGGACATCAATGGTCCTTGTTCTCAACTTATATTGTTTGTGCACCTCATACACAGCAGAATCATAACCTTGTTTAAAATCAAAAGACTCTCCTGACTTGGTCTGAAATTGTTTTACATCAGGGTAGTCTCGGTCCTCTTTAGTGAGAAATATTTGCTGTTCGTTTTTCGAATCTATCATGTTCATGTGAGTGTCATCTGTGGGCTCACTGGATGTGGATGCCTCCGCATAGTTTTCTTGGAAAGGAGGCCTAATATCATGGTCGGGACTAGCTCTTCCAGCGTTTGTGGTCTGATTTTTCCTGAAGTTCGGGTTCCTTATAGTGTTGGTCTGTTGTCCTTCCCATGATGATTTTCTCTCAACGCTCTCTACTCTGTCTCCTAGGCTATGCATGCCGTTAATGATAGCATCTAGTTTTTGGTCTAAGGCTGAGGGTTCTTCCTTGAAGGTGGTTCTTCTCTCAGTTCTGGCTCTGTTCCTTTTGGCAATTAGATTTGCCTCCACACTAACAACAACGTTTTGCATTTCTGTGAGGCTTTGAGGGGCTCTTTCCCTTAACTGATAAGCCATTTCGACATCAAAACCATCAGGGAATTTGTACAAAGCAAGGTCAGGTGGAGGTCTCAAGTTTTGTGCTATTGCATTATAAACATTGTTAAATCTTGTACAATAGTCCAAGACAGTCTCTTGAGGTCCTCTTTTGATAGTATCATACTCAGATAATATGTGCAAGGGGTCTTTCTTTTTCTCCCATTTATTGATAAATGTCTGGTATAATGCTTCTGGGTTTAATATGGAATTGGGTGTAAGTGCTCTAAACCAGGTCCTGACATCACCGGTCAAACTTTGGACAAAAATATTCATCCTTACACTGTCATCATCAATCTCATAACTCTCAAAGTAATCCTGCATATTCTTGGTATGATGTAGGGCCGTGCAGGAATTTGTGCCATCGAAATAGGTAATCTTTGTCTGATAATCCTGAGGAATAGCCCCAGAATTAGCAGACAGCTGTAAGGGGGCATATCTATTAGCCATATTAACGGGGATAAGGGGAACAACAAGGATAAGTGGAATGACTGGAGTGATTGGGATAATAGGAGTAGTGGTGGTAGTATTTGCAGTGAATGGAGGTGTGTACACAGACGTTGGGGAAATGGATGATGAACACGGGGAAGAAGGGTTTGAATGGAACAAAACCTTAACAGGGGTTGAAAAACTACTAGGCTGAACTGTCTTGGGAATAGTATCAGCAAAATCTTCTTGTTGCTCTTGTTTCCTAAGGATTTTGGGGATTATATTGGGGTTTTCAAAAACAGTTGGGGGATTTGGGTCAGGATTAGATCTTGTATGACGCGTTTGCTTTTTAGGAGCCAGTTTCTATTTTTTGGGAATTTTTATTTTTATTTTTAGGAACACAGGTCACTGAGACTTTTAGAGGTCAGTTTCTTCCTCTGTGGAGCTTCGGACTGGTTTTCTGAGATTATCTGAGAAATTCCCTAGCGGAGTCGCCATTATGTTAACAATCAGGTTGTCCCTAAGCTCCTGAAGGGATACAGAAGAGGTAACCACAAACCAATCTTTGGATTGTAGGTTCTAGCCCACCTGCAATCAGAGAGGGCTCTCTCTTAATGATTTAGCTTTGTTGATGATGATTTTAGGCTAGCTATTGGGTTCAGTGGGTTTTTTTGGTGTTTGGGTGGAGGATAAATGTCAGGAAGATAATTCCAAGCAGAGAGGCAAGGGATTGTGTGATAAGTTTCAAACCATTGGGCATGGAGTCATGGATTGAGCTTTGCTGTTGCGTTTTCTTGGTCACAAGAGGATCATAGAGCAGGATAGCTACACATGAAACAATATCAATTTCTGAAAAGATGGGATGAAAGTCAGAGACAAAAGGCAATTAAGAATCTTTCATCTACTAACAGAGAAGGGAAACAAATGTATGATTATCTAGGAGCAATTAATAATTCCTAACTAATCATTCATATGTGAAAGAAATAGTGTAAACATGATCATTTAAGTATGCATATTCATAACTATTCCTGGTGAAAACATATAGAAATCACAGAAATTGAGCATAGGGTGCTGCCAAGCAAATCCTAAACTATTCTTCTTTTCTGTAAATTCAGATGGTGGAACACAGATGGTAAAACAAACATGAAGAAAAACTAAAACAGAGTTAAGGAACACTTATTGAGTCATGTAGAAGCACAGGAATTCCACAGTCACTCTTTGGCCAATTAGACACAACAGACAGTTTTCAGAATCAATGCATTTCAGCAGTCTTTGATTATAGAAGTTATCACATTTACAGTGCGAGTCTCTCCTCAAGCAAAATATCAAACTAACAAAGATCAACCAACCAACCCTTACTACATTTTTTAGGGTGGTATATATAGGTGAAATATCTAAAAGTATTTATTACAAACGACCTAAATAGGTTTGCAAGAAAAAAGATTTCTAAAACCTAACTTATGCTGGCATTAAATGCAAGTAAGTCCTTTTTGCGCTGCGCCAGAGGCAGCTGGATTAAAAGTGAATTTGATGGGGTGTCCTCTATGGCTTGGTGCAGTGGTTCTATAATAACTGTACATTGAGTTCTGGTCCACTGATCTGATGTGAGTTTTAATGTGCAGTCAATTGTGCTGGTGAGCTTTGAATGGTTCCTTAACTGCTTCCTGACTTTCAAGGTTTCTTTTAATGCTTCATTTGCCTCGAGCCCTGAGAAGATCTCCGCTAATACTCTTTGCCACTACACTGATACTCTTTGACATGGTTCTTGGCTGCATATTTGCTCTGATATTCTTTAACCTCTGAATCGGGTCTCTCTCTGTCTTCTGATACATTCAAAACTGCAAAATTGGGCTTTTTCGGCCCTTTTCGGTGCAAAATTAGCCAAGGAATCAAAAGATTCCCTAAAGATTCTCCAATATGGCCTATTTCCTGTAGCGATGCGCGATTAGCGCTAAGCGCTAATTGCACATCAAAAACTGCCTCAGAAATTCGATCCGGGGCTCCGAAGCTCAATTTTTGCGCTTGTGCGTTTCCTTTTTCAGTTGTTGACGTCAGCATGATGTCAGCGGTACGGTAGATGACGTCAGCAGTGGGACCCCCTGTACGGATGTGACGTCAGCAGGGTGATGTGGCAGTACAGTAGGGTGATGACGTGGCGGGACACGGTGGTAGGGTGACGTGAGCCAGGCGCGGGCAGAAAAGGGGTGAGGTGGAGGTGACGTGGCTGGATGACGTGACACTCCTGTTACGTGAGGGGAGGGCAGTTTTGGTATGCATCGGACCGCCTTTGGTATGGAGGTGGTTTTTGTTAGGGGCGGCTCGATGCAATGGAATGCCGCTAGCTGTCCCGGTGTACGTCGATAAAACTGTCGGACATCGGGTGCTAACGAACGCTCACAAGAGGGCGCATGATATGCATAAGATCCGTCGGATCTGGGAGGGCTGATCGGATGGTGGTCGGGAGGAGGAGATGCACGGGGTTTAGTTAAGGTGCGCACACGATAAACTTTAATATTTGTGGCCGCGACTGTGTTTCAAACTTTAGAAAACGGTGTAATGTGTTTGGTGCATTGGTTATTTATTAATCAACTATTAGTAAATTCTAAAAATGAAATGCGCGGGGGTTTGTGAATGCATTTGAAGGGGGGGTTTTGTGTTTTGGAAGGAGTCCAAACACCTCAGAGGGGAATTTTATGCAGAGATGAGGGTTCTTACTAAGGTCCAGGTGACTTAGTAATTCCCAAGGAGATACTTATGGTTATGTTTCAACCAGAGGAAGGGGATATTTACATAGGAGAATTAGCACGGGGTTTAGTTAAGGTGCGCACACGATAAACTTTAATATTTGTGGCCGCGACTGTGTTTCAAACTTTAGAAAACGGTATAATGTGTTTGGCGTGTTGGTTATTTATTAATCAACTATTAGTAAATTCTAAAAATGAAATGCGCGGGGGTTTGTGAATGCATTTGAAGGGGGGGGTTTTGTGTTTTGGAAGGAGTCCAAACACCTCGGAGGGGAATTTTATGCAGAGATGAGGGTTCTTACTAAGGTCCAGGTGACTTAGTAATTCCCAAGGAGATACTTATGGTTATGTTTCAACCAGAGGAAGGGGATATTTACATAGGGGAATTATTATCATAGTTCTGATAGGGGAAAGCGAAATAGATAGGGATTTACATAATAATGTTAGGAGTTAATATGAAAATGACAAGAAAGCGCTAAGTTTCAGAGGTCTTAGGCTTCGAAGGGGAGATAGAACTTTACAGAGAAAATATGTACCCTCTTTGGATAAAGCAGATCTTTATCAAGGCAAATGATATGGAAAATGATGAAACTAAGATATATCAAGCAGATCTTGACCTCTTTAGGGGAAGTTAGTAAATGATTTAGGGAAGAGGAAGAAGGGGAAGTTAGTCATGCCTCATTTAAAGTCTTTCAGATGGGAACTGTCTGCTAACTGTGACCTAGATAAATATAACACTTGAAAATGTGGAGTTGATCACAAATCACCATTCTGCAACCTCAAAATTACCTACCCAGCCTACTTTCCTAACATTTTTCTTCTTTTTGGTTTGGGTGAACTTAGACTTACAGACCCAGCTTTTCAACTTTTTCTTTTTCTTTCCTACTATCTACAAACTACCCTTATTTCTTCCAAGGGCCCAAATTAAGCAGTTGGGCTCCTTTGATTCTCTGCCTATCTAAGAATCTGCCAAGATTAAGCTGTCTGGACATATTATTTATTCTCTATATTCTAAAACAGGAAATTGAAACCTAGGGAGACCAAGATTGAGTTGTTTGGACCTCCCTTTACCTAAAAATTCTACAAAAATGGAAAAATTCTTCAAAATTGGAATGCATAAGTTGCACTTTGAGCAGGACACTCTCGTGGCCTCTTTCTCTGGTGACTGTTAGCAAATATGGAGCATTGCATGATGCAAAGTATGACATATTTGGCCTCTAAAAATGTCAATCATGAAATATGAGTAACCTGATGCAGCAGGAGGCTAACATATGGGACTAAATAGTAACAATATGGGGACTACATGGGTAAAACAATATAATAAGGGGGTTGTACTAATAATAATAAGGGGTTACACTAGTAGTATAGGGGCATAACATGCCCCTCTCCTTCAAAAAGTGTTGTCCTCAATGCTTGAGTAGTTATTGATTCTTCTATATAAAATTTGTGTCCTCCCATGTGGAATCTTCACTGGGTGAGTTCTTCCACTTGATGAGATACTCTAAAATTGATCGATTTTGGTGTTTTCAGGTTCTTGTTTTTGTGACTGCTCCAAGTTCCAATATGATTTTTCCTTCCTGTTCATATTCTAGCAATATTGTTTAAATTGGGATCTTCTGCAACTTTTGAATGAGTGGCCACACTTCTTCATCCTTCTTCCATTCATCCCTTGCTTTGTTTATCCAATCTGGTTGGATAATAGAAATAGCAAAAAACAATGCTTCCACATCCTCATCCTTTTTTGAGAGTGCATCTGCAACAAAATTTTGCTTCCCTTTTCTATAGATGATGTTAAAGTCATAATCCAACATATTTGTGACCCATTTTTTTTGTTCTTATAAAGATAATATTTGTTCTAAGAATTATTTAAGACTATCATGATCCATTTTTACCTTGAAGTGTCTTCCCATTGGGTAAGGTCACGATTTCTTAAGTGCATGTAGTATTGCCAACATTTCCTTCTCATAAATAGCTTGGTTGAGATGTAGCCGTAAAAATACCCAATCACCTACATCAAAACATTTTTCACTGCTTTGATACCAAATGTTATGAAACCAGCTCACAAAAAGATAGAAAATATAGATCAACGCCTTAGAAATAAGCCTCTTCGAGGGGGAAACCTCTTTACATTACCAATTGACAAATTTCTTACAGATATACAAGATGAAAGACCTCCTTTCTATTATATGGATCTATAGTCATAATAAACAGAAGTTTGGGCATAACAATATAAATTTCATTAAGGGCAGACAATAATAAAATAGTGGAGTTCTATGGGCACAATAATAACAATATGGGGACTACATGGGCACAAAAATATAATAAAGGGGTTGTACTAATAACAATAAGGGGTTACACTAGTAGTATAGAGACCTAACATGCCCCTTTCCTTCAAAAAGTGTTGTCCTCAATGCTTGAGTATTTCTTGATGCTTCTGTATAAAATTCTCATCCTTCCACGTGGAATCTTCAGCAAGTAACTTCTTCCACTTGATGAGATGCTTTGAAATAAATCGATTTCGTAGTTGTCGACTTCTTGGTTCTATGAATGCTTCAGGTTACAATATGATTTTTCCTTCCTTGTCAAGTTCTAGCAATATTGTTGGAACTAGGATCTTTGACTACTTTTGAATGAGTTACCACCTTGCTTTTCCATTCTTCCATTCATCCCTTGCTTTTTTTATCAAATTTGGTTGGATAATTATACTAAACTCTACCATTTTTACAACCATATGTTCAATTTCACTCCTTTGGGAATATGGATATCTATAAGGCTTGACGTTTGGAGGAACACTTCCTAGAATAAAATGAGTAGCATGATCATGATCACAAATACATGGGAAACCTTTGGGAGTCTCAAATACCTTGGAATTATTGTCCAACGCTTTTTGGATATATGGAGAAATACATGATTTCGATGTGGGAACCATTAGTGAACATAATTGTGCAATTACGCCTTCTTGTTCTTTCTTTAGAAGCTTTGTCATTCCATCGGAGCTGATTATCTTTCCTAGTTTCCCTGTGATACCACTTAATTCAACTTCCTTTCCTTCCGAAGAAAATTTCATAAAAATTTCTTGAAAATTAAAAGCTATTGTACCCAAGGATTGTAGCCATGGACTCCTACTACAATATCAATACACCCATTGGAACAGAAAACATTGGCTATTCAATACATATTATCCCATGGATAGCTGATATTATGGCACTTTCCAGAGAAATTTATGGTTCCTCCACTTACAACCATCACTTGACACTCTGGTGCTGGATATAGGAAGAAATTCAATTCCTTGGCTATCTTACGATTAATAAAATTATGGTTATTACCCAAATCAATCAACACTATTACCTTTTTCTTCTCGATATGTCCTTTTATCTTTATAGTTTGAGGAGTGGTAATTCCGACAAATGCATTACAAGATATGGTCAGATTCATTTCTTCTTTCTCTAGGGTTGGTTCTTGGTGAGTATCCTTTTCTTTTTATGTTTCTTGATACTTTTCTTCCTTATATTTCACTGCTTGAACCTTCTTCTTCTTGATATGTACTTCTATATTGAGAGTTTGAGGAGTGGTAATTCCTGCCATTGCAATAAAAGATATGGCCTGATTCATATGTTCTTTCTCTAGGGTTGATTCTCGATGTATATCATCTTCTTTTGATTTTCCTCGATCCTTTTTGTCATTACGAGGCCTTTCTTGTAGCAGCTTTGTCCCACCTTCCTTCAAACCTTCCATGTCTTTCTTCCAATATGCTTTCATATAATTGATATCAACTTCCATGGCATAAATAAAACTATTTATCTTTTGTTTCTCTAGAATATCATTTATCCGTATATTCGATTTTTGAAAGTAATCAATTTGATCTGCCATTGAACCCTTTTGTTTGAGATTTATCAATTGGCTAAAAAAGGTGTTTCTCTTTGTATCCTCATAAAGTGCTATCATTTCCTCTATGACAATTGACCACGTAACAATTGGTTTACGAGAACAAAGCCCTTTATACCATAAAAATTGATCCGGTTCTAAATAATTAGATGCAATATGTACCTTTTGTAACAATGGTACACCATGTAGATAAAAATATTTCTCCATTTGGAGTATCCAATTTACTAAATCCTTGCCATCAAACTTCCTCATATTGTCTTTTCTTGATTTTAGGAACTCAATCTTGAAATGACTGTAACTCTAGAATTTTGTATCTTCCAGTTCTGAAATTGTGACTTGCTGTAGCCCCCTACATCCTCTTTCCAATGGCACTAGTTTGATTGAAATTGGATTCTCCAAGAAAGAGTTATGCATAATCTCCCAATATGACCTGATTATATACCTTTTCAAAAGATAGAACTTGTATGAAGTCCCACGTGTCACTATTTCAACCTTTAGATCTGAAAAATATACACAAAAAATACAGTTCGTCCTCTTTTTGTAACTTAATAAATTTCAATCTGATGCTCAGAGAGACAGTTATGACGATTTTCCCAAGGTCACCTGTTTAGGAAGTAATTCGAGAGTCTGGAAAAACCCTAAATTCCTCAGATCATATATCCGAAAATACAGCAAGCCAAGATCTAAAATTTGGACTTGAGGCTCAAACTAATTTCTTCTCACATGGTTTTTTTTTAGCTTCTGAAACTTTGTAGAAAAAACGATATAGCAAAAATTCCACGATGACTTGTTTTAGATGAAATTATAGAGCTTGCTAAAACCCTAAATACCTCAGTTCATATCTCTGAAACTGTAGCAAGAAAAGATCTGAAATTTGGACCCTAGGGTCAGTGCAATTTCAGCTCAATTATTATTATTATTTTTATTTATTTATTTATTTATTTATTTATTTTTTTTTTTTTTTTATTTATTTATTTATTTATTATTATTATTATTTATTTTTTTATTTATTTTATTTTAATTTTATTTATTTTTTTTCGCTTCTGAAACGTCGCAGAAAAGAAGTTATAGGGAACATTCAATGGTGACCTGTTTGGAGTAGCGAAACCCTAGAATCTAAAGCTTTGATACCAAATGGTATGAAACCAGCTCTCAAAAAGATAGAAAAGATAGATCAATGCCTTAGAAATAAACCTATTCGAGGGGGAAACCTCCTGTACAATACACAAATGAAAAATTCTTGGATGATACAAATGACAAGACCTCCTTTCTATATATAGGAGTCTAAGGGGTCATAATATAGTCAGAGCCAACATAACAATAATAATGTAAGGGCACAATAATAGCAATAGTGGGCTTCTGTGGGGAACAATAGTAACAATATGGGGACTACATGGGTCCAAGAATATAATAAGGGGGTTGTACTAATAACAAAAAGGGGTTACACTAATAGTATAAAGGCCTAACACCTGCATTTGTGATAATGTAGTAGATCTTGTTTCTCTCAACAATAACCAAAAGGCATGATCAAAAGCACCGGCATAAGTGATTTTAGATGAATCTTTAGTAAGCTTGATTTCAAGAGGTATCTTGCTATACATTTTATTGAATCTCTTAGAAAAATCAGAAACTGATTCTCCTTCTTTTCTTTTGATTTCACCAAATTTTGTGATATAATACAAAAAATCTTTCTTGTCACCACATTTTCTTAAAAATGTATCATCTGGGACTTCAATTACAGTGATGCTACCAGTTGTCAAAGATCTGAACCATTTCCTTACATCACCCTCAAGGCTCTGAACAAAAACTCTCATCCAAACATCTTCATGCTTAATGTTCAGATTATCAGCATAAGCATAAAAATTAGCAACATGTTCTTCAACTGTTACCTCCCCTTCACCATTAAATTTAGGCATATACTTCAGATAATCTCCTGCAGGTAATTCATTCATAGCTAAGGTAAAAATAAATGAGCATACCTAGTAGCAACAATTCCATCCATTCGGTTAGGGGGTGGATTAGGACCTATCATGGTGTGAGTTACTGGGATTTTTGGAATAACAATTGGAGGATTTTAAATAGTAGATGAGGAAGCACCAACACTCAATGTAGAGGTTGTTTGTTGATTGGAAATTGAGAGAGTACAAATATTTTTGTAAAATCAAGAGACATAATTTTTTGTACTTTTTCAGGAATAACTTTCGAAAAACCAAAAGTAGAAGAAACAAGCTTTCACTTACTATTTTTCTTGATTATCTTCTCAGGATGAGGGACTTCGTTTTTCAAAGGAGAATATGGGTTTTTCCTAGTTCTATCCTTTCTTGGAGCCAGAACTTCAACAATGGAGTCGTTGGGTGTAATGCAGTCTAAAAAGACAGCTGGAACTGTACACCTCAGAACTAGATTTATAACTTTGTCATTTACCCAGGGATAAACTTCAATTCACCTCCTCGGAAACGATGCCAAATATGTTAGCACAAGGAGTTACTCCTAGACTGCAAAAGGAGTAATCCTTACACATCATGATTTCATTTCAAAATTTAAAAGGTTTTTTGAGTGGTGGGATGGATTCTGAAGCAGTTTTGAAATGATTGTGTTCCTCTTTAACTTTCATGCATTTGGCAAGATGTGACAAGCATAAATTGCGTGGTTAAGTGAGTAATATAGGGAAGCAGAGGAAAGAGAATAGGTAGCTAATAAATATCCTAAGAAAAGTGAGTATCTTAAGACAGTCAATTCAAACACATAAAAATCCTTGTGACAAACTCTGTTTCTTGGCAAGGAAAATAACAGTTAGAAAGTAAGAAAATGTATAAAGTATTTCACAAATCTTTTCTTAAACCTTCTCTAACAAATTTTTCTTGAACTGATATTATGATTTACATAAAACTAGATAGTAGATAAGTCATCATTAGATCTTCTTAATGATTTCTCACTAATACTATACTAGTTGTTGTATTTTATCATTTAAAAGATTAAAACAAGCTTGACAAGGAAACCAACAACTAGAAAGTAAAAACATGTATAAAGTATCCCACAAATCCTTTGTGAAACCTTCACTAACAAGTTCTACTTGAAACATATATTATAATTACAGAAAACTGGATAGTAGATAAGTCATCATCAGATTCTCTTAATGATTCTCACTCACACTATACTTGGCTACTATGAATTTATAATTCAGAAAATTGAAACAAGGAAATAGACAAACCACACATAAGATATAGCTTGAAACACAAAATCCTCTAGCATGAAGTGCAGGAAAAGCTATTTTATTAAGCTGAGTCTTTAGGTGAACCAAAATCCAACCCTGAAATGATATTTACAAAAGATATATATAGAGAGAGAGGCACCAACTCCAACTCTCCTTAATTGGTGGTTCCATTATTTCCTTGTTACCTAGGTGTCTTTTATATATTAAAAATATCTCCCATCAAATTGCAACATAAAGTATAGGTGTAGATGAGAAGAAGAGGAAAAATGACACTTGGTTGCTAGAAAAAGTGATTGGCTGCTCCTTTTGCTGCTAATTTTTCTCTTTATGGTCTTAACTATTAAATGATCATATGGCTTCATTAAATACAACCTTCAACAACCTCATAACTATATCGTATCTATCGTCTTCCTTATCCATATTGTTATGGGTTTTTGTCTTTCCAAAACTGATCTAGAGGTTTTCTGTTGAGAGCTGTATATTTTTGTTGCAACGGTTGCTACCAGAAATTGCGGTAATACCTGTAATAGTGAAAAAACTGGAAACACTTCCATGATTTCCAATAGGATAACATTTTCACTTCAAAATTTTAAAAGAAAATACTTCGAAACACCTGTATATGCTTGGATATTCTGAGCTTTAATCTTCATATTCAAAACTTTGACTTACTATGTAAAAAGATATTTTCTTTAAGGAAAATACCCTTTCATTCCATGTGAGTTGTAGCCTCTGCAAGCTTATCCAAGTTTGTTTTATTTCTGGCAGCAGATTTTGACCTTGTGATTTTGGCTATGTCTTCTTTGATGATGGTCTCTTTATTTTCTGCTTCTTTTTGGACCTTTCTTATTTTGGAAGGCTCTGATGGTTGGTCCATGGGAGCTTTACTTCTTTGCTTCTTCAAAGATCTTCTGATTTCTCCAATTGAAGGATCCTTAGTATGCAACTCTGTATTTTGTTCATCTATGGCTATTACTTCAGTCAGCAAACTAGGATTATTTAGGGCTTTTGATTTTAGTTTGTATTTGTTCCTTTCCCTAGTATGTCTCTTCCTAGCTCTAACAACTGGTTTTATTTATTTTTTCTTATTTTTATTGGTCCTTTTATACGTTGATTTTTTCAGCAATTCCTCATCAAAATTAGTAGGATGGTTTCCTTCTTGTTGTTTATGTGCTTTCAGAATTTTAGGAAGCACCCGCGCTTTAGATTTCTCTTCAGCTACAAGTTTTCTTCTTTGAGTTCTTGTGTAAACCTTAGGAAGAGGTCTAACAGGAGGAACCATTTTCATGGTTTTTGTTTTTTGGGTAGAAGAGCTTTCATCTTGCTCCTTTTTCTTTTCAGATTCAGCAACTAAAGGCTTCTCTTTGCTGCTTTTGGTACCTATGCTTACACTTTCCTTCTTTGCCTTTCTTTTCAAACTTCCTCCAGCTAATGTAGTTGATGTCCTTTCTGTCTGAACCTGTGTTGAAGAATATCGAGCAATTTCTTGGGCTGTTGAAGAAGATTCTCAATTTCTCCCTGGTTACAATTTTTGTTAACATATCTACAGGATTCTGGCTAGTGTGTATCTTTTCCAGCTTCAACTGTCCATCTTCCAACATTGATTGTATGAAATGGTACGTGAGCTATATATGTTTAGTCTTGGAATGAAATACAAACTTCTTTGCAAGATGTATGGCACTCTGGTTGTCACCGTATAACTTACCCAAATCTTGCTTCTTACCCAATTCATCAAGAAACTTTTGTAACCAAATAATTTCTTTACTAGCCTCTATTGTAGAAACATACTCTGCTTTCATTGTTGAGAGTGAAACATCACTTTGCAGTTTTGAGACCCAATAGATGGTTGTTCCACCTAAACTAAACACATACCCTGTTGTGCTCCTCCTGTTATCTCTATCACCTGCCATATCTGCATCAACATAGTCCTGTAGAGGAATGTTTTAACCACCAAAGCATAATGCTTGATTTGTGGTACCTCTCAAATATCTGAGAATTTACTTCACCACCATTTAATGTTCTTTTCTTGGATTGTTCATGTACCTTCTTACAACTCCCATTGCATGTGCAATATCACACCTTATGTAGACCATTGCATACATTAAGCTTCCAACTGTTGATGCATATAGAACTTTAGACATATGAGCCATTTCTTCCTGACTCTTGGGACACTCCTCCTTACTTAATTTTAAATGGCTAGCCAAAGGTATACTAATTGGTTTTGCATTCTGCATATTAAACCTTTTCAACACCTTTTCTATGTACTCACTTTGAGACAATTTTAATTTGCAATTCTTCCTGTCTCTAGTTATTCTCATGCCAAGGATTTGTTTTGCAGCACCCAAATCCTTCATGAAAATGAGTTCACCAGTTTTCTTTTGAGCACATTATTTCCTGCATGTTAGAACCCGCAACAAGCATGTCATCTACATACAATAACAATATAATATAATTGCCATCATTTTTCCTTTCGAGATAAACACAATGATTAGAGTGACATCTAGTATAGCCTTGTTAAGACATAAACCTGTCAAATTTTAGATACCACTGCCTTGGATCCTATTTTAATCCATACAAGATCTTCTTCAACTTGCACACTAGTTTCTCCTTCCCTTTTACCTCATATCCTTGTGGCTGCTACATATATATCTCTTCCTCCAAATCCTCGTGGAAAAAGGTTGTCTTTACATCTAACTACTCAAGATGCAAACCTTCAGCTGCTACTAGACTTAAAATAGTTCTGATTGAAGTCATTTTAACAACATGAGAAAATATCTCATCAAAGTCTATACCATTTTTATGTGCAAACCCTTTCACCACAAGTCTAACTTTATACCTTTTTCTACCTCCATCTTCTTCCTTCAACTTGTAAACCCATTTATTCTGCAATGTTGTTTTACCTGCAGGAAACCTGACTAAATCCCAAGTCTTTTTATGTGCTAAGGAGTCCATCTCTTCTTTCATGGCTTCCTCCCACTTCTTCCTGGTTTCTACCTGCATTACTTCTTCATAACATTCTGGTTCACCAGAATTAGTCAATAGTACATAATATAATTAAGGAGAGTATCATTCAGGGGGTCTACTTATTCGGGTAAATCTTCTAACACCACTTTCAAGTGTTTGAGGTGCTTGTTTATGTTGTGGTTGTTGTTTTGGTCGTTGATAATTATGATTTTCAGGCACCATCACTTTTTCTATGATCTCATCAAGAACTGTGTATTCTCTATTTTTTCTCTTGTTTCTTTTCCTGCAACTAATCCTTATACAAAAACTTTTTATTGAATATGATATCTCTACTCCTAATGATTTTGTGTTTTTCATAATCATGAAAGCATTAACCAAAATCATTAACACCATATCCAATATAAGTAAATTTCTTTGATTTTGCCTCAAGCTTTGTTCTATTTTCTTTATTAATGTGGACAAAGGCTTCACAACCAAAAGCTTTTAAAAATGAGTACTTTACCTTTTTACCTATCCATGCCTCCTCTGGAATACCACCATCAAAGGAACTTGAAGGCCCTCTGTTTATTAGATAAACACCAATATTTATGAAATCTACCCAAAATTGTAAAGGCAATCCTACATGCAATCTCATGCAATCTCATGCACCTTGCACACTCCATGATTGTCCTATTCATCCTTTCTGACAGACCATTTTCTTGTGGTGTTCCTAGAATTGTATTTTCTCTGCGAATTCCATTCTCTAAACAATACCTATCAAACTCTTTGCTGCAATATTCACCTCCATTGTCTGAACTAAGACACTTCAACCTTTTTCTTGTCTCATTTTCAACCAAAGCTTTCCATTTATTGAAGGTATCAAATACATCAGATTTATTTTGAATACAATAAATCCAGGTTTTTCTGGTTGCATCATCAATAAAAGTAACATAACAATGAGAGCCACCAAGAGATGATACTTGAGAAGGTTCCCATACATCTATATGCACAAGATCTAATTTTTCGCTCTTCTTTTCTTTCACAACTATGAGGAATCTAACTCTCTTATTTTTTCCATAAACACAATTCTCACATAATTTTAAATTAGCATGCTTCAAACCTGGCAACAAATTTCTTGAGTGAAGAATCTGCATCCCCTCTCACTCATGTGCCCGAGCCTATGATGCCACAATGTCGTATCTTCTCTTGTAGAGGTTAAATCATTAACAAAATTAGAAATACCATTGCATAAATACAATGTACCAACCTTTTCACCTTTTTTATTTACCAGGGATCCTTTAGCGGTCTTCCAAGTTTTATCTGTAAAAGTAGTCACACAACCTTCACCTCCCAACTCGTGTTGAAAATAAGAATTTATTTATTTATTTTTATTTATTTTATTTATTTATTTTTTTTATTTTATTTATTTTTTATTTTTTATTTTGTTTATATTTTATTTTTTTTTTATTTATTTTATTTTATTTATTTATTTATTTTTTTTCAGATCTGGAACATGCCTTACCTCCTTCAATAGCCATTGATTCCCATTCTATTGTTTTATGAAATTGTACCCATTCCAATGATTGGTTTATCATCACCCAATTGAACCTATCCAAAATATCCTTAAACATAATCATGTAAAGGTTTCCTATCAGGTGTGGCATGGAATGAGGCCCTTGAATCTACCACCCATGCATCAATAATATTTTCTAAAGAAAGAATCAAAGCATCTTGCAACACAACACCTGTCACATTCGCTTCATGATTGTTTTCTTATTGCACATCTCCTTCTTTTCCTTTCTGAGACTTGCAGTATTTCTTCAGTTGTCCTTTATTCCCACATTTCTAGCACACTATCCCCGATTTGGACTTGGATCTTCCTTTCCTTGACTTACTGTGATATCCTGGGCTCTTTCCTCTTTCCATTTTTCTTCTCCTAGTCTCTGCAGTCAAAGCATTTCCTGATGTCTCACCGGAGCTTTTTTGTTGCATTTCCTCACTAAGGATTGCACCGACAACATCATCAAACTTTAAAGTACTACATCCAAAGATAAAGTTACTAATGGACATAACTAAACCATTCCAATTTTCTGGCAACGAGCACAGAAATAATAGAGCCCTAACTTCATCATTAAAAGTTTCCCCTACAGAACATAACTAACTGGTAACTGTATTAAATTCATTTCAATGATCAGCAATAGATCCCCCTTCTGACATTTTCATATTAAATAAACGCTTCGTAAGAAATACCTTATTTGAGGCCAAGGGTTTTCATATAGTTTGGCCAATGTTGACATTAAACCCTTTGTTTCGTTTCCTTTGAAATATTAAATGCTACCAACGCTGCTAGGCACAACCGTATTGTTCCAAGTGACTTTCCACTCAATGGTTGGTACATATCTCTCTAATATAGATAATCTTCCATTTGTATCTTCTTCAACTGATAGTTTTTGCCGTTAAATTTTTCGACCCTAAACCTACCATCTTCCACCATTGCTCCCACTTGAACCAGGAACCATTCTCTCCTACAAGTTTATCAGCCAAATAGACCTTCGGCTCTAATACTAGTTGTTATAAAATTATATATTATAGAGCAATGGAACACATAAAATATTGCAGAAATATAAACACATAAAACAAGAGAGACATAGATATATGTGGTTCACCTAGTTTGGGCTACATCCACAAAGAAACAACCAGTCCTTCCTTTTATATTATCCAGCAAACTAAAGAGATAAAACCTACAATAGATCCATTGTAATTCCTGTTGGAAATAATACTGAGGGGGGGTGAATCAGTATTATCGAATCAATATAACTTTTTCATTTTCATATTAAGATTCATATACACTCCTTCAGATAAGGCAATTGTGTGTAATGCAACAAGCATATAAACTTATGATCAGTTAGTTGATCCTTAATGAGTGCATTAGAACATTATTAACCATATGAACAGTAAACAAGAGTAGTAAAATAGAACAGATAATCACACACAAGAAGCACACATGAACACCATGATGTAAGGTGGAAACCAAATGTGGGTGAAAACCACCTGCTGCAAGTCGTCTCAATATTCTTTTTAATAAGAAACTTATTTTACAATGATTCTGTACTGGTGCAGTCTTATACCAGTATTCAAGCTTCTACCTACAGAAGGCTACAACCTTCTCTCGTTCTCTAGATTCTCCTAGAAGGGAGCTACAACTTTTTTAGCTCTTGTACTAGCTAATCCATTTATTAGTATGTAGGTGCTGGCCTACTGAAATGCTCCAACCTTTACTCGTTTTCCAGATGCTACTGGAAGGGAGCTATCACCCCCTTAGCTCTTGTACTAGCTGATGTATTAGTACGTAGGTGCCAACCTATAGAAGGCTACAACCTTCTCTTTCTTCCTCCAGGTACCACGTTTCATAAATTTTCAGACTGGATACTCATGGAACACAACATCACAATCTGAAGGCCACGTTTCATCCAATTTTCATACTAGACCCAACAACAACATTGAAGCACAAAATTAATCAGCACTGCAATACACCCATCAACTACACCTGCATCATCAATCTCTAAATCACCCAATACTGAAACACTTAAACCTTGTCGACAACACAGTCACTAGAACATAGAACAGACAACATAACTCTGCAACAATAAATAGATCCAACTTCAACTTCAAATATCATGTATCATAATGTATACGCTACTGTGACGAACCAAACCAGAGTACATACGCGATTTCACCAAAGCCAACCCGCGTACAGATCTACAAATATTTTCTCATAACTTTGCAGTTGTTCCAGACATCAATCATACCCATATCATAACATTTACAGAACATTACATGCGTCAGTATACAGATCTAGAATAAGCATGATCAAACCGTATAGAGATGATTCATTCCAAGACATTTAGATCCTGATTTATCCTTAGATCTTGTTCTCCATCAACTGCTTAGATTCCTCCTTAGCAAAGCATCATGAACCCATAACCTGCATACTGGATCTCATACTTCATCAGATATTCAAGACTTTCTCAATGCATTTTCCTAATGATCTTCTTCTCTTTTTATAGTCTTAGGCCTTACTCAATACCATGGTTCAAAACCATTGAGAACCAATACTAGGGACCCAATATCTTGGTTCAACCCTTCGGACGCAATACCAAGGACCAAAACCATAGGTCTAAATACCACAGACCCAAAAATAAGCTCTCCCGCATGTACACTCTTTTCCGTGCATGGAAGTGTGTGCATACTCATACGCGACTTTTGATTAGCAATCCCGCATGTATACGCGTCTTTGTATATAGAGAACCTGCGTGTATAACCTGCATGTATACCCTACTTGGTATATAGCGAACCTGCGTATATATGCGACTTGGTACATAGTGAACCTGCATATAACCTGCCTATATACGCGACTTGGTATATATTGAACCTGCGTATATACTCATCTTTCTTCATTCTTTGTAGTCTGATCATCAATTCTTTGCTACTGACCTGCTGCACTATAATCTATCATCTTTCCATCAAGGACAACACTTGTATCATAATGCCAACAATTCCCTCTTTTCTCTCAATATCCTCTCTCTTTCTCACTCAGAATCCATATCTACATAGATGCAATACAATTCCCTCATATATAGTGAGGGGTTGCCTTCTAGGGAAAACAACCCTAAAGTAAACATAACTTCCACTGTCAGATCTCCGCCTAATGAATGACCTAGATTGACTACAAAATTACGAAATTTTACAAGGAGATTTTACATCTATTTTTAGCTTCAGGGGCGCTGCCCTCGATCCCCTCGCTGGGGGGCTATCAAAGGTCGCAACTACCCCCCTAGACCCCCCTATAGTGTATATTTTATGGGCGAGGTTGCCACCACGTTATGAATTGGGGTCCATTGTGGAAATACCTCTAAATAAATAAGATAATCAGGCTCCACACCCAACATTTGGTGCAGGTTGGCCAGCCCTGTAAAAAAAGAAATGTTCCCAAGTTTGGTTTCTCTTTTTCAATTCTTCTTCAACCAAAACCTTGATAATTTCCTGATGATAGAGGTTATATTTTTATGCCTCATGGTGTGTTTGAATTCTGGCTGCCACTTTGGTCAGGCTCTTCAATATGAAATAGGGCAGATTAAGAGTCCTCATACCTACAAAATGAAAAAGAAACCTCATATGGTAAATAAATACTATTGTATACCTTCCCTCACAAGTGAGAAAATCTTAACCAGTTTGACTATTTCTTCCCATTCCTTCTTAAGATAATTGTTGGGAATTCCTTTGGTCCAATTAGGATGTCTTTATTCATATCTAATAAAAGCATTGAGATCTCCTCCTATAATGAGTTGTCCCTTAAACCATTTTTATCCTTCCTGGGGAAGGTTAAAAGCTTCTACAATTAACTGTTCTAAAACCTGCAATTTGAAACCAAATATGGTAGCTTCCTATCCATTGAAAGTTTGAGCAAACGCTTGGGCTACACCATGATGTGAGCCTTCTAACTTGGTGCAGAGTGGATACCAGTCTGCCTAAATAAACAATCTTTTAACACTTGGATTAACATCAACTAGCTCAGCTCCTTGAGGTTCAATTCTCTTAAGCTTTCCACCTTTCCTAGACTTTGGTGCCATGGATATCTGCTTGCTTGTTATGAAGAATAGATGTAAACGTATGGAAGCTTACCCAATTGAAGTTGCAATTAGCTTGAATTAGGCTACCTAAAATTCTGGGATGTGTTCTTAACCTCCTCAATCACTGTCTCCTTTGCTGCACTTCAGATATTTGAAATGGTGAAATTTCCTCCATTTTCGAATATTTGAGATGAAGTTTTGGTTCAATCTCATATGCATATAATCCTTCATGATTACATGAGATTTCATGTCATAATAGACAACATATAATAGTCATGATGAAGTTGGGTGGCTTTAGAGATTCTAGCTAATCTGCTACAGGTGGTTGTACAAGATTTCTTGCAAATCTCGCAATTTTCCTGCTTTAATTCAGACTGGCCGGAAATTTCGGTAGCATATTATGCGGAACAAAAAGAACGATCGTCAGAATTTAAACCAATGGCTAAGGCTGAAACTGCAGACACGTTTTAACTTTGGAAACATGAGTTTATTTAAAACCAGTGGGGTAGGCAACGTCTAGCCATGGCTGTGACTGACACCTAGCTAATACAATCAACCAAATCAATTAACCACTACCCCTTGACTTGAATCAAAGTTTGTGACCTATTCAATCAAGAAATCTTATGATTTGGACTAATCATTTCACCATTATGACATGTGGACAATAAAAAATGGTTGGGTTTTTGGCTTTATTTTTTTTAAATGGGAGATGCTACCGGAAATTCCATTAGCATTAGAAAAAAAAAAAAACAAGAAATATAACAAGAATGAAAAGATTGCCCGAAAAATAGTGGAGATTGTTTGAACCAGAAATTGTGCACTACTAGAAATTCAGGTAGCATTTTTTTTTTTTTTTTAAATTTGCAAAATTAATTCTAGAAAAAGAAACTTTTAAAACCTACTCTTGACTTAGCTTAGAATTGTGGTAACATTGGCTCCATAGGGAATAAATCTCTCCCTGTGAGGCTCTAAGATTTTTTTGCAGTTTCAGTGCCTTGTCATTGGGCTATGGAGTCTTATTATGAAATCACATGGTATTTACAGTGAACTTAGACTACAAACAACCTAAGTAAAATAATTTTTTGAGAAAATTCCCATTAAATGGGCCTCCATACAGTTTTTTCCCATCAAGATGTTGCAACTCAAAAGTATTGTTCTACAAGACATTTGAGATCTTGAAAGGATGAAGCCATAAAGCATCAAATTTTGAATGCTTACCTGGATCATGGTTCTATGCCTCCCACTTCAACACTAGATCTCCAATCTGAAAATATTCCTTTTTAGTCCCTTTATCAAAGGCTTCATTAACAACTTGTTGATATGTTCTTACCAAATCGTATTGTTGTTCTCTCTTTTGTGGCACTTCTATGATCTGATAAATTCTTCTAGTCATGTCATTTGGTTCAACTTCATGTTCTTGTAGTAGTTTCGCTACAGGAATAACTAATTAGATTGGAAGAACAACATCAATCCCATAAACCATTTGAAAAGGTGATGTATTAACAGACTTTTTGATTGCCACCCTATTAGCCCATAAAACAAATTTAAGTTTTGAGTCCCAAGCTTTCTTGTTTTTCTCTAGAAACTTGGTGATGATTCTTACCAAACCTTTATTAGAGGATTCAGCTAAACCATTCCCTTGTGGATAGTAAGTTGCAGAATGAGTAAGATGAATACCATCATCTTCACAAAAATTTACCAATGGCGTGGCTCTAAAAGCAGCTGCATTATCTGCTACTAGTCTTGATGGGCATCCAAATATGGTTATGATTCCTTCCAGAAAGTTAACGATAAATTTATGAGTGGCATTCTTGGTAGGTATTGCTTTGATCCATTTGGTGAATTAATCAGTAGAAACAAGAATCCAACGATGTTGCCCACTTGAAGGTGGATGAATTTCAGGAATGAAATCTAATCCTCACTGCTAGAAAGGTGCAGAAATAATTATGGGCTTGAGAGGTAAAGACTTCAGATGATTTTTTATCAGTGAACCTTTGACATTTTTCACTTGCTCTCACCTCAGCACATACATCATAAAATAATCTAGGCCACAAATAGCCAGCTCTCAATATTTCGTATGTAGTAGTTCTCCAATAATGATGACCTCCACAAACACTACTATGCATTTCAAATATGACCTTTTTAGAGTCCTATGGACCAATGCATCTCAATAAAACTTCTGTAGTATCTTTCTAATACAAACAATTATCCTTGATGTAATACTTAATGTTTTTCAACTTCAAAGATCTCACTCTGATTTTACCATAATCTGGGGGAGGTTTAAAATATTTTCAGAAAATAAATAACATCTTTGTATGAGCTACATTTAGCAAGCTTTGAATCTACTATCATATTGTCAACAGGTTCTAAAATTTTCCCTTCTAGATTATCATCCATGAAATTCAAACCCAACACTTTACAATTTTGTTCAGCAAGTAGTTTAGCTAATCCTTGACCTTTGATTAGTTTTGTAGGATTTATCTCTAAATCAAATTCAAGAACTTTAGTCACCCATTTACTTCTCTTTCCATCAATATCAGGCTGAACCAGTATATTTGTAATGACAGATGAAGGGACATAGGCTATCACTTGAGTATGTAGAATATAAACTCTAAAATCTTTCAGAGCTTTAACTAATGCATAAGCATGCTTTTCCAACATTTCGTACTTTAATTCTCCATCTCTAAGAGTTCTGCTGAAAATTTCTTTGGGCGCTTCTTTATTTTCTGAATCTTTTTGGAACAAAACAATAACAATGGTGTCTTGAGAAGCAAATGAGACTATTAAGAAAGGGTTTGAATATTCAGGACTTACCAATTGATGTGCTTCAATGATATCATTTTTTATCAGCTCAAATGAATTTCTAGATTCAACTGTCCACTTAACTTCTTTGTCCTTCCTTAGCATACAAGTAATATGTTTTACCACTTCAACAAAATTTGGGATGAATCTTCTAAGAAAATTGATCTTACCAAGAAAATATTAAATCTCTTTCTTGGATCTTAGAAGTGTTAAATCTTGAATTGCAATCACTCTTTTTGGATCAATCCTCACCCGTTTTTAGAAATACTTGTCTCAAGTGTTGAAGGTTTTCTTGATCCGAAGATGAAAAAACAGTAATGTCATCCACATAGATGACGAAGAACTTATCCTTTTCTCCAATGAATGCAAAGTCCATAGCACGTTGGAAACTAGCTCCAGCATTCATGAGCCCAAACGACATCTTTTCATACATGAATGTACCCCAAGGAGTAGTGAATGTTGCCTTCCCTCGATCTTCTGGCCAAAAAGATATTTGATTATACCTAGAAAAACCATCTAACATGGAAATTATGTCTGACCTAGTTACCTTTTGAAGAATATGCTCCATCTTCAACAATGGATAAGTATCTTTCTTGGAGATTTTGTTAAGATTTCTAAAATCTACAAATAATCTGATTTCTCCGCTTTTCTTTCTTATTGGCACTAGATTGGCAACCCAATCCGAGTATCTCAATGGAATAATGATTTTAGCATCCAATAGTTTCTTGACTTCCTTTTCCATCACTGGTAGCAATAGTGGATTGATTTTCCTTAACTTTTGTCGGAAAGGTTTAGTACCATCTTTCAATGGTATTCTATGCTCAATGATAGATGTATCATATGTCTTAAGATATTCATATTTCCAGGCAAAATCATCTTGTGATATTCCATCTTTCTTTCATCTAGTAAAGCTTTTGACAACTTCAATACCTTGGTTCTTGTGATGCACCCAAGTTGTAATCTTCTAATTCATTTGTTTTTTTAGATTTCTAGAATCTTGATGATCAACCTTAACTTGTGTTAGGTCTTCTTCTTTATCAATATTTAGAACAATAAACTCTTCAGCAACATCAATGAATTTTCTAATCTCCTGGTCATCTTCAAAAACTTTCCAATGCTTAACATTATCAGGAATGCTAGGTCTAAACCTAACTTCCAATTCATATTTCAACTTTATAGGCATTGGAATTTTGAATGAGCTAGCTAAATTAGAGAGTGAATCGACTAGAATATTACTTTCTCTTAGAACAAAATAAATGTTAAAGGCCAGGAAGGAGTCTTCTACAATGTCCCATACTGCATTTCGGTAATATTTGAGTCTAGGATGCTTATTTTGATAAACATTTCTAATTTGTTGAATAATAATTTCAGCATCTCCAAAAACAGAAATTTCTGATATATTCATATCTTCTTCCTTTTTTAAACCAATTAACAGAGCTTCAAATTCAGCGACATTATTAGTTGTCTCAAATTCAAGTTTGAAAGAAAAAGTGGAACTATCCTTCAAAGGAGAAATAAGAACAATCCCTGCACCAACACCTTCTTTGGAACATGAGCCATCAAAAAACATTTGCCATACCTTTGATCCTTCATGATTGATTTTATTTTCTACAGGTTGTAAAATTTGAAAATTTTATGTAGGCAAGGTGGAGTCATCCATATGTAGAATGCTTGAACCTACTCCAGTTGTTCTAGCATATATCAGATGATTATTGGGGTCTTTGATGTCACTAATGATATATGACAGCTGAGCTTCTCTGTAAATTCTTCTTTGTTCTCCTCCAAAAACAGGAAAAATAGCATAAGTTAAATCCATTTGCAAGGTCCTTCCCAACCTTTTAATCCATGACCTAGAGTAACACACCAAATCTAGGAGGGATATCAACTACAACAATATCCATTACCATCCCTCTCATAGGTAGTTGAAAAAGACTTATTGCAAGGTCTTTGATGACAATAAGGCATTGGAATCTATGGGAATCAAAAGAATAGAGATGTTGGTACTCTCTAGTTATCTCAAGACCTATTTCATCCATAACTAACTTGGGCATTAAATTATGTGAAGCTCCAGAGTCCATAAGACAATTATGCAGGGTCTTTTCATGAATATTCATAGATAGATAGAAGGGAGGGGTAGAGTCATCTATGTCTTCTACCAATGGATGTAAAATAACATTGGGCTTATCATCTTAAAGGTTAACAAAATCAGAGACTACTTCAGTAGCTGAAGGTTGAAAAGCTTTCATAAAAGTATTTTTAAAATATTTCTTTTTCATGAGTTCTACAAGGGGAACAGGAATCTTGATTTTCTGAATCTCATTTTCAAAATTGAAGGCAGAGTGTTGTTTGTGAGAAATCTTTACCTCGAGTGAAGGAAAATCAGCTACTACTGGAACTTCCAGTCTGTTAGGTTCGGTCACTTGCTTCTTTGTTAGATTATTGGATGCTACTAAAATTTTTGGTTTGCCAGATTTTTTGCCTGAAATTTTAACTACATTTTTATTCTTCTTTGGCTACGCAATAAACTTAGAAGTGTCATCAATTTTATTTGAACTAAGATTGTATCTGCTTTGATGACTAGTTGCAATCATGGAAGGATTAGGACTCACTTCATTATTCTAAGTATATGACATGAAGTCTTCATACTCTGCTTGCGTAATATGAATAATCCCTTCTTTGTCTCTAAGACAATTTATATCAGTACCTCTTTCCAACCCTTCAACTTCTTCTTCATCTTCAAATATAACATTTTGCAAAGGAGGTTGCACCTTTTGATCATCAGCATATCTTCTTTCTCTCTACAGAATTTGAGGAGCATTAGGTCTTCCAAACTACTGTCTATTTGGCAAATCAAATGAAACATTGCTGATAGTAGATGGTCTTGCTTCCATCTTCAACTTAGAAATATCAGTAGTCAATGATTTGACCACCTTGGTAAGCTCATATAGCTTAGGATCTATGTCATAATTTCTTGAAGTAGAAACTCCAGCATTTTTCTTTCTCTTTTCTCTGTCAATCCCTCCTCTGAGTCTATTAGCTACTAATATATTTGATTCTACCTCCAATGCATTTTCATGCATTTATGATAGCATAGCAGATCTTCTTTCTCTCAACAATAAACAAAAGTCATGATCAAAAGCATCAGCATAAGTGATTTTAGCTAAAGCTTCAGTATGCTTGATTTCAATAGTTATCTTGCTATACATTTTATTGAATCTATTACAAAATCAGAAACTGTTTCTCCTTCCTTTCTTTCGATTGCACCAAATTATGCGATATAATACAAAAAAATCTTTCTTGTCACCACATTTTCTTAAAAATATATCATCTAGGACTTCAATTCCAGTGATGCTACCAATTTTCAAAGATCTAAACCATTTCCTTACATCACCCTCAAGGCTTTGAACAAAAACTCTTATCCAAACATCTTCATGCTCAATGTTCAGACTATCAGCATAAGCATAAAAATCAACAAGACGTTTTTCAGCTGTTACCTCCCCTTGACCATTAAATTTAGGCATATACTTGAGATAATCTCCTGCAAGTAATGCATTCATAGGCTGAGGTATAATTAAAGGAGCATATGTAGCAGCAAAAATTGCATCCATTCAGTTAGGAGGTGGATTAGGACCTGCCATGGTGTGAGTTACTGGGATTTGTGGAATAACAATTGGAGGATTTTGAACAGTGGATGAGGAAGCACTAACACTTGATGTAGAGGTTGTTTCTTGACTAGAAAATGAGAAAGGTACATAATTTTTTGTAAAATCGGGAGACAAAATTTGCTGTACTTTTTCAGGAATAACTTTTGAAAAACCAAAAGCAGAAGAAACAATCTTCCACTTACTCTTTTTCTTGATTATCTTCTCAGGATCATGGACTTGGTTTTTCAAAGGAGAATATGGGTTTTCCCTGGTTCTGTCCTTTCTTGGAGCCAAAACTTCAACAATGGAGTCGCTAGGTGTAAAGAAATCTTAAAATATAATTGGAACTATACATCTCAGAACCAGACTTATAACTTTGTCATTTACCCAGGGATAGAATTCAATTTGCCTTCCTAGCAACGTCACCAAAGATGTTAGCACAACGAGTTACTCCTAGACTAGAAAAGGAGTAATCCTTACACATCATGATTTCATTTCAAAATTTAGAAGGGTATTTTGAGTGGTGGGATGGCTTCTGAAAGAGTTTTGAAATGATTTTGTTCCTCTTTAACTTTCATGCATTTGGCAAGATGTGACAAGCATAAATTGTGTGGTTAGAAGTAATATAGGGGAGCAGAGGAAAGAGAACAAGTAGCTGATAAATATCCTAAAAAAACTAAGTATCTTAAGACAATCACTTCAACTACATAAAAAGTGTTGTGATAAACTTTGTTTCTAGGCAAGGAAAATAACAATTAGAAAGTAAGAAAATGTATAAATTATTTCACAAATCCTTTGTGAAACCTTCACTAACAATTTCTACTTGAACTGATATTATGATTTACAGAAAACTAGATAGTAGATAAGTCATCATTAGATCCTCTTAATGATTTCTCACTCATAGTATAGTAGCTATTGTATTTTATCATTTAAAAGATTAAAATAGGCTTGACAAGGAAATCAACAACTATAAAGTAAAAACATGTATAAAGTATCCCACAAATCCTTTGTGAAACCTTCACTAACAAGTTCTACTTAAAGCATATATTATAATTTATAGAAAACTGGATAGTAGATAAGTCATCATCAGATCCTCTTAATGATTCTTACTCACACTATACTTGGCTACTACAAATTTATATTTCTTAAAATTGAAACATGGAAATAGACAAACCAAACATTAGATATAACTTGAATCACGAAATCCTCCAGCATGAAGTGAAAAAAAAAATAATTTTATTAAGCTGAGTCTTCAGGTGAACTAAAATCCAACCTTGAAATGATATTTACAAAAGATATATAAAGAGAGAGGCACCAACTCCAACTCTCCTAAATTGGTGGTTCCATTATTTCCTTGTTACTTAGGTGTCTTTTAGATATTAAAAACATCTCCCATCAAATTGCAACAGAAAGTATAGGTGTAGATGAGAACAAGAGGGAAAATGACACTTGGCTGCTAGGAAAAATGACACTTGACTGCTCCGTTTGCTGCTAATTTTTCTCTTTATGGTCTTAAATATTAAATTATCATATGGCTTCATTAAATACAACCTTAAACAACCTCATAACTATCTTGTATCTATCCTCTTCCTTATCCATATTGTTATGGGTTTTTGTCTTTCCAAAACTGACCCGGAGGTTTTCTCCTGAGAGCTATATATTTATGTTGAAATGGTTGCTACCAGAAATTCCAATAATACCTGTAATAACGAAAAAATTGGAAACACTTCCATGATTTCCGGTAGGATAACGTTTTCACTTCAAAATTTTAATATAAAATACTTCGAAACACCTATATATGCTTGGATATTCTGAGCTTTAATATTCATATTCAAAACTTTGACCTAATATGCAAAAAGGTATTTTCTTTAAGGAAAGTTACCCTTTTCATTCCATGTGACTTGCAACCTCTTCAAGATTATCCAAGTTTGTTTTATTTCTGGCAGCAGATATTGACCTTGTGATTTTTGTTGTGTCTTCTTTGATGATGGTCTCCTTCTTTTTTGCTTCTTTTTGGACCTTTCTTCTTTTGGAAGGCTCTAATGGCTAGTCCATGGGAGCTTTACCTCTTTGCTTCTTCAAATATATTCTAATTCCTCCAATTGAAGGATCCTCAGTATGCAACTTTGTAAATTATGCTAATTCTATTATGGTACAAAAATTCAAAAACTTACAACGAGGCGAACCTTGGATAGCACCATCCTACAGAGATGGATTTTGCAGCATTGATAACCATATCCAGCCAGGAATTTGTCCTTCCACAGGATTGGGAGACTTGCCTGCTGTTACAGAACTCTGACAGTGAGGAAAAAAGAACTGAAACCCATATATTTTCCGACATACAGACTCTTTAACCATAACCCGGAACCCCAAGACTGACTCAAAAAACATATTCCTGGACTCTATATTCTGCCATTGACGCAGCATACATAAGCATATTATGAGAACTGTGGTTGTGCTGCTGTGGACTGGACAGAGCAACAACCTTACATATCGATAGAGCACTGAAAAAGACACATGTCATTACCCAACAGATAAACAAAAGACATTGCCATACCCATCGCCCGATAACCCTGAGAACCGGTTCAGTCATCCACAGAGGTAGATGGCACCTCTTCCACCACTCTGCAAGCATACGGATCCAGCTCGCTTGAGTCGGTGTGAGGCGCATCGTCTTCTGCAGGTGCGCTTGGACCGGCCATGGCTCCCGCTGATGCCTCTGCCGAGTGGTGTTGCCCCTGCTCTGGAGCTGGAGGAAGAATTGCAGGACCGACCCTTTGTGTAGGAGACAAGGTTGGCTAATCCAGAACTGGATTCGGAGGCCTGTGTTCCTCTGCCGCTGGCCCACGAACCTCATGCTCACATTTTTCAATTTTGACAGACACATAGTAAGTGTCGGAATCCAGAAGGCAGGGAAAGCTGAAGCGGGAGGAGGGATGGAAGCTGTGATTGCATGCCGGGGCTTGAGCTTGCCCTGGTCTTCTTCCACGTCGGTGACGAGCACTGTTTGCGTCGTCCGACAACGAGTCAGAGGAACGAGGGATGGAGGCTCGACCTCTTGCCCCTCCCCGAGACCCGCCACGGTGGCAACTTGCACGAAGCCCCTCCTTAGGCATTGCAGACCGGGGTGGACAAAAAGGAGGTTGGAGGGATGCAGAAGAGACTGGGAACTATGCAGCGGAGGCGCAGAGGCACGAAAAGGCCAGAGGGCAACAGAAGGCACAGGTAATTGCAGGGGGGGATTGCTGCGACAGAACTGAGCAAACCGACAAGCAGACCAAGGAATGATGGAAGGACCAGGAAAGAAAGCAAGATGAGGATTGATAGCAGGCCACCAGTAGCTGCAATCCAGCGCGGAGAGATGGGAGGGAAATGCCGGGAGCCGGCTTGTTTCATCTCCGCTCCTTTCTCTCTGAACCTGCCACAGCACAGAATACCCAAACCAGATGTAAACCAGAACAATCCACAAGCGAGACATTACCTTGCCGGAGCATCTGTCAATATAAGGAGAGGACCTACGGCGTGCCATGTGCGAACCAGAGGCGTTCATTAGTTTCCCGGAGGGTGGAAATGCAGACCTCGCGCGAGGAGGGGAGGTTGAATCAGCTCGAATGCCGCGGAGGAAGTGTCTGGAGGGATTATTAACGCTGGGAGTTAATTGCCGCGTACAGGTGGAGGGCCTGGGCTGCCACTTGCCTAGTGGGAAGCCCGCCCCCATACTGTTATACCCTGCTCGCACCCGCATCCGGGGGGTGAAGATCCTGGAGCACCAACGTGTGGCAATCCTGTTGAAGTTTTGTATCCTTTGCATCATGGAGAGAACCTGCATAGTGAGGACCCTGCTGATTCACCCCTTGGTTTGCAAGTCTATTTGCAACTTTGTTGGTAGTGCGCCTAACATGCTTGAAGATGATACTGTTAGGGCACCGGAGCCTGTCTTCCAATGCTTCTAACCTGCTGAGAAGTCTCCAGCTAGAGGCGATTTTAGCTGCTGAGGATCCTGCTTGGATTCTGATTGCTGCATTGATTAGTATTAGGGAATCTCCTTCTACTTCCAATGGATAGAAGTTGTGGTGATCAGCCATACAGATTCCTTTCCACATTCCTTCCAACTCCGCCATATTGTTGGTATTTGTCCCAGTTGAACCATAATAGATGAATTCTACTGATCCCTCTGCATTTCTGATGATTCCTCCATACCTTGATGGACTCGGGTTCCCCTTAGCAGCCCCATCAAAATTAAGTTTAAAAGAAGCTCCTGCAGGGGGGGACCATTGGGAGGGGGATGTGCTTTTGGAAGGATTGCGGTGAGTATCCAATTGGGAATAGGAGATATTGAGATTCCAGGAATTCCAGATGTGTTTTTCCTAAGGTGAAGTAGGCCAGTCACTTTCTGTCCAAGCTCTGAGTGCTAGCGTTTCTTGGAGGTTATACTTCAGGAGAAGCCAGAGGATTTCTGTTGATCTGCTCTTGTTGTTGAAGACTCGATTATTTCTTTCCTTCCATAATGCCCAATATAGAAAGTCTGGAATGAGATTCCATAATGAGTTCAAAATGGGGCTTTGATAGGGTTTCTTGGGCCAGGTTCGGAGAATGCTTGCGATGTCCCCTTGCCTTACTCGTCTTCCATTATTGCAGTGATCTACTCTATTCCATATCTGAGCTGCGAGAGGGCATGTCTCCATGAGATGAGTGATGGTTTCCTCCTGAGCGTTGCAATTGGGGCATCGAGTGGGGCCTATAAAGCCTCTTCTTTGGAGATTATCCCATGTGAGAATACGTCGTTTGCTTAGTAGCCATAGGAAGGTGGATATTTTGGGCCATAATCTTGGCTGCCATATATGCGTCCATAATTGATCCTTGTCATTAGTGCTTTGATCATAGCGTATGGAATAGACCTCCTTGGTGGTGAAGATCCCTCTTGAGGTGTGTGTCCATCTCAATTTGTCCTGTTGGGAGGAGGGAATAATTTTCCTTTGAAGAAGCTCCTTATCTATGTCATCATATGTTTCATCTTGCCAGTCTGTCTGCCAGGATCTAGCTGGTTTCCAAGAACAGAAATCTTGCAGTTCTTGTTGCTGCCAAAACTAAGAGACTTTGATTGTATTTGAATGTTGCATATGGTGCTGCTAGCGAGGTTTGTGGAAGAGCGTGGTAAGTTTTGGCAGTTGCTGCCATGAGTCCTCCCAAAACCGTGCCGTTGTCCCTGAATGGATCTCCCAAAAACTGTATGCCTGAATGAAGGCGCTGTGAATTTTAGCCGAGTTCCAAATCATGGAGCCTGTAATGCTCGGACTAATTCTGATGAGCTCGTTCCACTGACTGCCTGGTGCGTATTTAGCCTGCCACAACTTTGCCCAGGGGAGGTGCGGCTTTACTAGCCAGTTCCACCAAATTTTTACGCCCATTATGCTGTTGCTTTGTAGGGGATCCCTTAGTCCTAATCCTCCATTTGCTTTAGATTGACATACTTCCGCCCATTTGACAAGGGCCCATTTTCTGTTGAGTCCATTCGATCCCCAGAGAAAGCCCCGTTGGAGGTTACGGATAGCCTTGAGCACCCACTTTGGTGCTGCTAGAATAGAAAAAAGATACAGGGGCATTGCTTGGAGGACTGACTTGATCATAATGAGTCTACTGGCTATGTTGAGCGATCGGTAGGTCCAAGAAGAGAGTCTCGCTTCCAATTTATCTAAAAGCGTGCGCTAGGATGCATGCTTGAGGGTTGATGCCATGAGAGGAGCCCCCAAGTACTTGGATGGCAGAACAACAATGGAGAAGCCTAGAATTCGAGCTATGTTACGCTGAGTGGAGACAGGGGTGTTGAAGAAAAAAAGTTGAGACTTGGAGGCATTGATTGAGGTGCCAGAGGCTTTAGAGAAAAGAGAGAGCAAAGATTTGAAGGCTTTAGCTTCTTGGGAAGAGGAATGACCGAAAAGCATCGTATCGTCCACAAACTGCTGATGCAACAACGGATTAAGACCATGAAGTGCTAAGCCTTTGACTGCTTTGGAGGAAACAGCGTGATGGAGGAGGCGACTGAGCCCTTCCGCCATAAGGATGAAAATGAACGGGGAGAGAGGGTCCCCTTGGCGAATGCCTCGCGATGAACGGAAGGGAATGGATGGGGAGCCATTGAGGAGGACTGAAAAGCATGGGGAGGATATGAGGTTCATAATCCATCGAGTCCAGGTTGCACTGAATCCAAAGGCGAGAAGAATTTGCTGAATATAATCCCAACTGAGTTTTCAAAGGCCTTAGATAGATCAAGCTTCATTATCATGCCCGTTTTTTTGAGAATTTTTAGCGAATGAATTACTTCATTGGATAAAATAATGCCATCCATAATCTGACGACCCTCGACATAACCTGTTTGTTCCGGGAGAATAAGCAGAGGAAGGAGGGGTTTGAGTCGATTGGCCACAACCTTGGAAATGAGCTTATAGATAACATTACAAAGGGAAATTGGCCAGAATTTGTCGGGCGTATTGGCTTCTTCACCTTTGGGGACAAGAGCTATGAAAGTGGAGTTGAGGGAGGGAAGGACCCAATGCATGGAGCGGGATTCTTCCACCAAGGCCCATACTTCAGAGCTGATTAGATCCCAAAATTCATGAAAGAAATTAGTAGTAAAACCATCAGGCCCAGGTGCCTTACCATCTTTGAGTTGCGTCAGAGCTTCTTCGACCTCTTGCATGGTGACTTGTTTCAGGAGATTTTGATTTTGATCTTCAGTGATTATCTTTGGAACATGCTGAGTGACTGCTTTGATGGCAGCTTCACGGCTTCCTGGTTGTTCTTTGAGAGCTTCCTGGAAGTGATCTCTGAATGCCTTCTCAATGTCTTCATGCTTTTCTATTCTGTCCCCCTGACTGTTGTTGATGAAGGCTATGTTGTTATGCATTCGGCGTTGGATGGTGGAGCGGTGAAAGAATTTTGTATTCTTTTCGCCCTCTTTTAGCCATCTGATACGTGACTTTTGCTTCCAAAGGATTTCCTCCTGTAGCCTTCGAGCTTCAAGCTCCATCCAGAGGGAGTGCTCTTTGTTGGCTAATTCTTCTGTTCTGCCTTCGGTGATGATGGTTTGCTGGAGATCACACATGTTCTGCTCCAGATTTTTCCTTGCATCCAGGATGTTGCCAAATTTTGATTTGTTCCAGGCCTTGATTGCTTGCTTAAGGTGTCTGAGCTTCTGTTGAAATTGATACATTTTTGCTCCTGTTGGAGGAGTGAGGGACTTCCAAACATCTTGCACCATTCCTTCGAAGTTCGGGTTAGTGAATCAGAAGGATTCAAAATGAAAGGGGCGATTGGAATGTTTACCTGGACTTGTCCATTGGAGCATAATGGGCCAATGATCGGAGCCTCCTTGGGGCAGGATAGATGCGTGAAGCGCTCCGCCCAAATGAATGGCGTTGTCTGAAATGAGGAAGCGATCTAATCTGGACGCGATGTGGTGTGGTCCTCTTCGTTTGTTTGTCCAGGTAAACAATCCATTTGATGTTTGTAGATCTATGAGCTGGTTGTTTTGTATAAATTCTTTGAGGCCTGTGCTATCCTCTTCTAGTTTCATCCGACCTCCTTTTTTTTTCCGTTAGACTGGTGATGATATTGTAGTCGCCCCCACTTATCCAGAGAGGGTGCTGTCTATTGGCATTGAGTGCTGTGAGGGCTTCCAGCACTTCTAATTTTCGGTGCAAGTCCTGTGGGAAGTATGTGTTGGTGAGTAGACCATGTATCTCCGTACCCAGAATATGAAATGAGGCTTGAATAAAGTTGCGCGAAGCATGAAGGTCCTGAAGAGTGATGGAATACAGATTCCAGACTATAGCTAGTCCTCCTGAGGCGCCTAGCCCATCAACTGAAACAGATCTACTGCCAGGCTAGGCTTTGCGAAGGATTTTTTCAAGAAAAACATTGGTGCTTTTAGTTTCGTGTAGAAAAACAATAGCTGGTTTCTCTAACTGAATCATGGTTTTTAACATTCGGTGTTTGGAGGGGCTGTTGAGCCCTCTCATGTTCCAGGAGATGAACTTCATGAAGAACTTTGATGTTTGGGTTTGTAGAACTTTGTCAAGTTTGGAAATCGCCCCGATTCCATTAAGATTTTGCCTAGGATAATGGTTCGTTGTAGATCAGTCTTGCGTCCTCATTTTTTTGTTTCTTTGAGGATTTTATTTCCATCCCAGAGACTGCCTACTTGTATGCCCAAACATTTGCTACGTTGTGCTTTGATGAGAACCCCTTCCAATCTATCTATTTCCCAGGGGGGGATGGCGTTGTATTCTTTCTGCTTACATGCTGCTTCAAGCGTGAGGATATCTAGCCCGTCTAAACTTACAGTCTCTGGATCTTCCTCCATATTGATGGGGGTGTTCTGAGGATCATCTGAGATACCTTCTTGCAAACTTAAAGCTAAGGCCACATCCAGGTCCATGTTAGAGGGCTGAGGGCCTTCGGCTGACTCCGAGATATTCTCTTCCAAGGAGGGGGGGAGCTTTGAGGACGACGGGGGAGAGGGATCCACCTCTGGATTGGGATGAAAGGAGGAGGATGGAGGGGCGAGAGAAGACTGAGGGACTTTTGAGGGCTTCTCTGAGGTTTCATGAGGGGCGAGGATTTGGAACCGGTTCTGGGATTCAGGTTTTTTGGGGCTGGAGGGGGCTGCAGGATGCTTTTTTGCATGCCTTCGGTGGGAGGTCACTTTAGTGAAACCATCTGAATCTTTAGGAGTTTCATTGGCAGTAGTGTGGGACTGGGTATTCAAGGGGCATTCCCTAAAGAGATGGCCATTATCATGGCACTTACGACAACGAAAGGGAATGTGTTCATAGTCTAAAGGTTGAAGCCATTCAAAATCATCATGGAAGAGACTTACCGAGTCTGCAAGGGTTTTTTTGAGCTGCATCTGGACGCAGATCCTGGCATAGGAGGTGAATCTTCGGTACTTGGTGTCCTCTGCAACTTTGATGAAGGTGCCAATGCTGTTACCAATGTCCTTTAATGTTTCTTCTTTCCAGTATTCTGTGGGCAGGGAATACAAGCGAATCCAGACTGGTGCATGACTGAGATCCTCCGTATCTGGGTTGAATCGTGGCTTCCAATCACGAAGGAAAAGACTCGAAGAGTTGAAGAAGTATGGGCCGCCTTCGAATACTCTGATTTTGTCTTCCAGGCAGTGAAAAATAGCCGTGAAGAATCCTTTGGGTCCTAATAACAGGGAGACTTGTCCTTTGGGCTTCCATTTGGATTCTATCCATCCATGAAGGGCCTTCTCAGTAGGCCAGAAACCCAGAAACTTACCAATCAGTGCATGTTCTTTCAGATACTGTATTTCGCCATTGATACGATGGCTTGGTAGCTCGACTTTAATACGTTCTTTAGCTTTTGAAATGCATGTGGTTGACGTCGCCTTTGGTTGTGACGCACCCAGATCTGTGTCCTTTTGATCATCAGTGATCGGGGTATCCTCGTTATCATTGTTTTGTTCCTGGCTGCGATCGTGTTCAGAGCTCTGAAATCGTGCAGTGACTTTGCCGTAAGAGAACAGGGGAATGGATGCCTCTTCGTTGTCCGTCGGTCTTGAGGAGGAAGGTGGGGGAGGAACGGACCCCGTCCCTCCCGCCGGACTTTCCATTGTTAGTTAGCAACCAAACTTTTGATGATTAGCGATCCAGCAGTTCCGTGCAGGGATGAAGGTGCCAGGTTGCAGAGATGCAGGTCTGTACATCTGCAGCAAAGGTCAGAGCAGCGACTACTAGGGTTTCTTGGTCATCAAGTCACCCTGTTTTCAAAATTTCATCTATGGATATTACTTCAGTAAGTAAACTAGGATTATTTAGGGTTTTTGATTTCAATTTGTATTTGTTTCTTTCCCTAGTATGTCTCTTCCTAGCTCTAACAACTGGATTTATTTATTTTTTCTTTTTTTTACTGGTCCTTTTATACCCTACTTCTTTCAGCAATTCCTCATCAGAATCGGTAGGCTAGGTTTGTTGTTGTTGTTTATGTGCTTTCGGAATTTCAGGAAGCACCCGCGCTTTAGATTTCTCTTCAGCTGCAAGTTTTCTTCTCTAAGTTCTTAAACCTTAGGAAAATGTCTAACAGGAGGAACCTTAGAAAAATGATTTTCATTTTTTGGGGAAAACAACTTTCACCTTCCTCCTTTTTCTTTTCAGATTCAGTAGCTAAAGGCTTCTATTTGCTTCTTTTGGTACCTCTGCTTACACTTTCCTTCTTTACCTTTCTTTTGGAACTTCCTTTAACTGATGTAGTTGATGTCCTTTCTGTCTGAACCTATGTTGAAGAAGATTGAGCATTTTCTTGGGGTTTTGGTGCAGGTTGGCCTAACTTGTAAAACAAGAAATGTTCCCAAGTTTGGTTTCTCTTTTTCAATTCTTCTTCAACTAGAACCTTGATAATTGCCTAATGATACAACCTATATTCTAATGCCTCATGGTGTGTTTGAATTCTGTCTGCCATTTTGGTCAGGCTCTTCAATATGAAATAGGGTAGATTAAGAGTCCTCATACCTGCAAATTGAAAAGGAAACCTCATATGGTAAAGAAATGCTACTATATAGATTCTCTCACAAGTGAGAAAAATCTTAACCAGTTTGATTGTTTCTTCCCATTCCTTCTTAAGATAATTGCTAGGAATTCCTTTGGCCTAGTTAGGATCTCTGTATTCATATCTAATAAAAGCATTGAGATCTCCTCCTGTAATGAGTTGTCCCTTAAACCTCTTTTCTCCTTCCTGGGGAAGGTTAAAAGCTTCTACAATTCACTGTTTTGAAACCTGCAATTTGAAACCAAATATGGTCGCTTCCTGTCCATTGAAAGTTTGAGCAAACTCTTGGGCTACATCTTGATGTGAGCCTCCTAACCTGGTACAGAGTGGATACCAGCCTGCCTGAATAAACAACCTTCTAACACTTGGATTGGAATCAACTAGCTCAGCTCCTTGAGGTTCGGTTCTCTTAAGCTTTCCACCTTTCCTAGACTTTTTTGTCATGGATAACTGCTTGCTTGTTATGAAGAGTAGATATCAACGTATGGAAGCTTACCCAACAGATGTTGCAATTAGATTGAATTAGGTTTCTTGAAAATTTGGGATGTGTTCTTAAACCTATGGCCAAGATTGATGCTGCAAACACGTTTTAACTTTGGAAACACGAGTTTATTTAAGATCAATAGAGTAGGTAAAGGCTGGCCATGGCTGTGACTGACACCTAGTTAATACGATCAACCAAATCGATTAACCACTACCACTTGACTTGACTCGAAGTTTGTGACCTATCCAATCACGACATCTTATGATTTGGATTAATCATTTTGCCATTATGACACGTGGACAATTGTATATTATACACCTATATTAATATGTGTTAGTGTTATCCTATGTGACTATGCCAGATATTAATTTATGTTAAGTTTTTAACGTCAATATATCCTAAGTAAAATTATGTTAATATTACCTAATGTTAAATAGATCTAATATAACCTATGATATAATCCTAAACTATATAATCTTATAACACTAATTCTAATATTTATAATGAGATTAACATCACACTAACTCCACTAAACAACTCTATTATATAAAACTATATATTAATAATTAATCTAATCTATATGCCTATGTTACTTTGTTAACTAAGATGTATATATGTAACTAAATATTAATTAAATCTAACAATGTTATTATTATAATACATGTAAAAGCTAGAATTCTAGAGAAATGTTAGTATTCTAATAAAGTTGTAAACTTTCTAATGTTAATTTATTTCTAATTTTAAAATGAGTTTTGTAACACTATTAATCAAAGGAAAAAGAAAATGTTAATTTCAACTAAATTGTTAAAGTCAACTCTTTAGTTAAATTTTACAAAGAATATAAATTGTAAAACCATACTAAATATACCATCATATACTAAATATACCATAAATTACATTAACATTACCATTGATTGGTTAATGATATAAATTAGAGTTTTAGACCAATACAAAGGTTTGATGAATAATTGGACTTAAATTTCATTTGGCATTATGTTTGATGTTTGATGAATGGGTATGGATAAATTTCATTCCACCAAATCTGCTAAAATCCCACGTCTTTCGTTCAAATGGAATCCACGAAGTTTGAGTATATGTAATGACGTGTTGCTTTGACCGTCAATAATTTAGTGGGTTTTGGTTGTGTGATTGCATACGTAAGTTTTGTGTGTGATGTTTTTTCTTTGGTGTGATAGGTATTGGGATATATAGTTTCTTTTTTAAATAAAAGAAAATGATTTTAATAAAACTAAATATTTTATTTAAAATGTTTCTTTTTGTTTTTGTAAACTAATAAGACCATATATTACACTAATATTGTAATACAACTTTTAATATTCAAATTATATTTACAATGTGATAATATATAGATAAATTTATATTTACCATTGTTATTTATCTATTTTTTTAATGTTTACAATATGTTTTTATTTATCAGTTATATATTACATTAATTTTAGTTGTAATATACTATTTACATATTATAAATAACTATTTACATGAAATTCATTTTTCCTCTTTCATATATTTGTTTCTATTTCTATTTATTTATATACAAATATATGTATATTTTTACAATGTGTAATACGATTAGAATTTTATTTACAATATATAGAATGATAAGATTTGCAATACATTTACATAATCTTACAATTAATAAAATTGCAACTAATTTATTAACCTAATATATTACAATGTATTTACAATATGGTTAATTAATTATCTATTTTTTTATCAATGCAGGAATCAAACCAAGTATACGAGATAAACAACAAATGCAATCTAATGTGAAAGTTGAGGGAATGTGGTAATTGAAAGTGCCACATTGTCTACTTGTGACCACTAAGGGAGTCGTGAATGTGAAAGATAGCAAAGTGAAGGTAACATTCAAGCAAGCATCATGATCATTGCAACAACGATACTAAAGGGCATGCCAAACATGTTCAAATCTCAAATAATTAAATGCTCCAAATCCCAACAAGAAGGTCAATAAAGAAGGGAGTCTTCCAAAATGGAGGGTAAAAGGAAAACAAACAAACCAAAACTTAATGCAAGTAAGGAAATTCAATAAAGGGTCCCCATGATTTTGCTGAAAATATTATGGGGGTGTTGTGGCCAACAACAATGGCGACTCACTGGGAAGAAGCAATTATCTCTGGTTTAAAGATAAGAAACCTGTAAAAATGAAGGAATTATAGTTAAATGATTCAAAATGCCAAATTCAGAAATCCTAGTAGTTTCGTCCTTGTCATGCACCATTAACAAACAAAAATCATATCCATTATTTTTCATCAACCTATACAAGTTTACCCCATGAATTTGGTGTATTCAATAAATTCATATGTACAATAGTCAAATTGGTCAGAAATCAGTTTTCAAGTAAACAAGTAAAACATAGTGTTAATTTGACTTCCATACCATATGCATAGCCATTGTTGCCAACAAGCATCTATAACCTTGATAGGGATGCCTTTTAACCCTTTTAGGTACTAGTATACCATCTATTGAGAATAAATGCATAGTTGCAAAGGATCATCTTAAACTTATTTGGGTGTGAACAAAATATCATTGTCCTGGCTTGGTAACCAACTGATGATAATTCCATTCACGAGATCTAACACAGTGAACAAGCCAGCTCGTGATGAGACATCTTGTCCTTCAACCTTGTGATTGAAAACCATGGCTTGGTGACCAATAATGGTAATTTCACAATGTTAAAACCTATGATCATGATAGGCTGAATCATGATGAGGCCTCTTATCCTTCAATTGACCATCTTTATTTTTTAGGTTCAACTATGTTTATTGTTAATCTCATAGAGATTACTTAATAGATAGGGTGGAAAATTGCTCCTTAAGAGCGAGGGATGGCATAATAAGTTTTAAGGTACTTAATATTTACTTGATTAAACTTTCTCCCAAAATTCTAAGGACCTTAAGTAGCTATTGTTAAACATATTTTTCTTCCATGAAAATGGGGATAAAAATATAGTCCATTAGATAATGATAGAAAGACTTAAACACAAAGATAAAAAACCAGGGACTTCACTAGTTAGGAAAGTGAAAATGGGCATAATGGCACCATCTTCATTGAAATATTCCTTAAGGATAAGGTTTCATTAATATAAATTAGAGCATAAAACCACATTCCTAATGATAATGCCAAGTTGAAAGAAATAAAGTATTTCCCCATTTTATTAGAGAATGAAAAGAAAAAGTCAAACCAAATTGAAACTAATGCTAGAAAATTAGGAGGAAAGCAATCAAAAGAATGGGCCTTGAGATAAACCTTACAAGATGACATAAAATGTATAAAATGATGATCATGATAAAATTGAAGATTTTATCTTGTAAGAGGTTTTTTAATTGAGGTTATGAGAAAAATTTACAAGACAAAATAAAAGAGACTTAACATAAAAAGTATATGAAATGATGTTTTATGTTAAGGTTATTATATTTTTATCTTGTAAAGAGGTTTATTAATAATTCTCTCATTTTAAAGCATAGTTTCAATTTAAAGTTTTCATTCGAGTACTTCAATAAGAATTTTTCCAAATTTTGCTTGAAAAATAAATTTGCAAGTCTTAAATATAAGCTTTTTAGGAATAAGACTAAGAACCAATTTTAAGAGAGTGTGAATAAATAAGAAAATTTTGGAAGAGAAAAGGAAAGTCCTTGAATGCATTATGGTAATTGTTCTTCACAACTAAAATCATCAAACTAATGAAAACTTGCAAAAGAGAGAAGACTAGGATAAGAAAATATAACCAAAAGAGAAAACAAAAGCAAGGAACTAAAAGCAAATGATGATCAACATATACACATACCTGATAGAAATTCATAACGAATTATCTTGTTAATCTTGATATCCTCGTATGAAGATGATATAAAAATAAGCAAGACAAGTTACATTTATCTCTAAGTTTGCATATTGATGAAGATCATCAATTATTGAAACTAGAACTAAGCAACATGCTACAAAGATTCTTAACAAGACAAGGTAAAAGAGTTTGGCATATGAATTAAGTGAATAAGAAGATATTGTATGCCAAAGTTGGAAACTTTGTCTTATAATCTATTTTTAATGTAAATTCTAATTCTAATCAGAGTGCAATTATGTTTACAAAAAGGTAGAAATGAACATTATAATTAAATTAGCATCCTAGAATATGAGGTTAACCACTGTAAATTAATGATAATGATCACATAAAAATCCTCACGAATGATAACCATTATAAGTTAGATTATAATTGAATGAATAAAAAACATCATTCCTATTCATTAGAATACTAAAATTTCTTTATTTTAGAAAAATAAAAACAAACTAAATAAAGTTAAATTCATTTCTACTCTAACTCTTTTGAAAGCAAATGACTAGGTATAGTCATATTTCCAATGCAACCAAGTAATCACTTTATTTCCTGGAAAAATATGTACAACATTCATTAGTAAAAGTAACGGAGGAAATATTAATCTATTTACAAAAATCCTAGAGCAAAGATTAATTCCTAAAAATATGAATAAAAGAAATCTAAATTAGAAAATTTTCTAATATATGAATCCTCAAATTCTAGATAAAATCTATCATAATATGTACATTCTAAAGAGTTAGTGACATCACCTTCAAGAATCTGATAAAGAGTGACTTGAAAAGACTACAGAGGACTGAAATAATTAGAATTAATTGTCCTCAAAAATTTAAAAGAACCATCTTTTTCCCTTATGAGATATTGGTCACTACAGGGAAAGGAAAAAGAAGCAGGATCCTTAGAGGCATATGCTAAATGTACATGTGAATTAAGCAACTGGTAATCCCATGATTATCTACAAATGTAAGAGGGTCACTAGATGATTGTATCAAGCCTTTAACATAATGAGTATCATATTTAAGATTGTCACGAGTAACATCAAAAATTTGTAATAGAGGCGGATGATCCAAATCAAAATGGAAGGATGCAAATTTGCATTTAGAAAATGAATCATCATGATAAGATTTGCAATGCATTTACATAATCTTACAATTAATAAGATTAAATTTAGTTTATTAACACAACATATTGCAATGTATTTACAATATGATTAACTAATTATCCATCCCTTTATCAATCCAAGAATTAAATCAAATATAGCAGATAAACAACCAATGCAACCCAATGTGAAAATTGAGGGAATGTGGCAACTAAAAGTGCCACATTGCCTACTTGTGACCACTAAGGGAGGTTTTCCGTGAATGTGAAAGATGGAAAAGTGAAGGCAACATTCAAGCATGCATCGTGATCATTGCAGCAACCATAATGAAGGGCATGCCAAACATGTTGAAATCTCAAATAATCAAATGCTCCAAAGCCTAACAACAAGGTCAATAAATAATGTAGTCTTCCAAAATGGAGGGTAAAATGAAAACAAATAAACCAAAAATTAATGCAAGTAAGGAAATTCAATAAAGGGTCACCATGATTTTGTTAAAAAAATTATGGTGGGGTTGTGGCCAATAATAATATCCTATCGTGCTCTTTGAGGGACAACATTGAACATGCTTAGAATCCAAAATAAGGCTAGCAAACCCAAATTTTATTGGCTCCTTATCTTCTGGACATGGTTTATATGAAGATGGCATTCCCAACAATGAACTGGAGGTGGAAAATTCATGAGCATCCAATCCATATCTATTGTAAATTCCTTTTCCAAGACCAATACATACAAGCATACGAACATATTTTCCAAGAATTTATGGTGGCACTGTATGAAACCTTATTCAATGAAGTTCCTCCATTTATGTTTGAAAGGAACATGCAATTATTTCCTTCAACTAGTGATTGATTTGTGGTCCATAATGGCACTTACCTCAAAATATTAAGAGCAACCAAACCTCCCCACCTACCACCAAGGTTTGTAAATGACAGAGTGGTACTTCAAGGAATATCATATTAGGTTTACACAAGGGTGGGTGGAGCACTCTCATGGATCAAGAAGGCCCACTGGATACACATGCCTTTACAGCTAGGGGCATATCAATTAAAGAACATTAAGAAAAAAAAAGAAAATTTCAAGGCACTAATACTTTTCCATTTTGGGGACCCACCATTCCACATGTATGATCCATGATTTGTAATGAAATATTATTGCATGTCATGCAAGTATATGTGGGATTATCAGCCAAAGACTTGGGAAATAGACGAGAACAGAAGAATGCCTTAAACTTATCGGAGGTTTTTTCAAGAATAGGTTACAATACTATCCAAAAAAAAGGAAACACTCAGTAAAAAAGAGAAGCATTGACCTAGGAGCAAGCATCCTAGAAAGAAGCAGTTAAAAAAACACAAGAAGAAAAATTGAAGTAAGGCCAAGAAGATTCTTGGATAGCCAAAGAGGTTACTAGGATAACTCAAGAACTTGAGTTCAAATAACAAGAGGAGGAAAATACGAGGAAAGAGAGGGAACAAAAGAAAATAGATAAAGAAGAAATAAAAGATGAGGAAGAAAGGAAAACATAGGAAGAAGAAGAGAAACGAATATAGGATGGAGCAGAGACAAAATCTAAGGAACAAGTTCTCTAGGGTCAGCAAGAGGAACCAAAACAAAAATCTTAGTAAGATCCAAATACTATGGATACTGACTTAGTGCCATCAACAATTCAAAATATCAAAGGAGGCCACCTACCGACGATAGAGATGGACATCATACCAACAAAAAGGAAGAAGGTGGTTAAATTGAATAATTCAAGTTCAATCAAACCTTGAACAAGATCATGGAACACACAAAGAAGCCAAATGTTATGCCACATTTCCCACTAGTACAAATTACTATTGAGAGGCCCACATTTCCTTAAACTAGAAAGAACCCAATTTCCATGGCCTCAATAGGTATGGTGTTCTCTGAAACATAGAGAGAAATGTATAGGATCTCTTGGAGCAGATAAATAAGAAGGTGAACATATAGATGAGCTAGAGTAACAGGTTAAGTTGTTGAACACCGAGACTAAGATCATTAAGTAGGAAAAAACAAGAATGGAAGATTACTGAGCATGTTCTTTTGAGGTACATGAATCTTACATTTATTTGGTCAAACAAGTGTACCCATCTCTCTAAATATTGTAGAGGATTTTAGTTGAGCTGTTACCACTTTGGAATTGGTTAAGGAATGAGGTACTCAGCTTCAAGGAGTACTGAATAACATAAAATAGTTTGATAAATGGCCCAAGAAATACCATCAAGCCCTGAAAAAGGTCCTTATAATCAACACACAAGAATGGACATATAATTCCACTATTATGAACTAAGCACCAAATATATTGGAGAAAATTAAAAAAGGTATCTCCAAATCTATATCACAATATAAAAAACATTACTTCTTGGTTGAGAGAATAATCAAGATGAACAAGATACCATCCATTAGGTTCCAAGGAGAGGCCAAAACATATGAAGAAGAAAATAGACACCTGGATGAGTTTCTAAATGCTAAAGAATTTTCCTTTAGTGTCTTTACCTACAAACCTACTAAAGACAATCTTAGGAAACACCTCATGGATCCCACCAAGCAACATAAAGTACTAAATTATTTCTTATTCTCCTTGAAGAAGGAAGGATCAACTATCTCTCAGAACACCTCAGAGTATCATGTCATCATGGAGATTTTGTTACCTAAAAAAATTAAAATGATTGTATCATATTGTGGAATATGGAAAACCCATCTTCAAGAAGTCCTTGGGATCTCAGTTGAGGATCCAATCCCATTGTAGTAGTTGTCAACTTGTTTTCCAAGAGTTTTAAAATTTATTTTCCTTTCATATTTAAAAGTCACGATAATTTGAAGAGTTGTAACTGTCTTAGAGAAGCTAGATAGTCCCAAGAAGTAGTTACCAACCCAACCTATAAATATTGTAAAACTCTAAGAGAGAAGGACTTCCAATTTTTTTGGAAATCCCCCTTGACTAGAGTTAAGATGTTGGTGTATATGTATTAATTTCCATATAATATCAAGAAACATTGAAGGCTAATGCTGAAGCCATAATTTGACATGCAATATGTGTTTGTTATGTATTTATATTCATTGACATATAACAACCTTGAAGGCCACTATTGAATCCATAATTTCACATAAATTGTGTCTTTGTTTAAGACTATTCTTTAGTAAGTTCATTTATGTATGTGCTTTGTGAGATGTATTACTATTAGATTACATACTAATCTATGGAATAGATAGTATATTATAGTATTTTCTTAGATAGTTATTGGTTTAGTATCGTAGTTTTCTTTAATGAGAAATTGTTAGACTAGAAACCAATTATTTTATATTTTCTCTAGTAATTTAAACATTTATTGTTTCCCTAGATCTCAACAAACTATTTCCTTAATTGTGCATTTTTCGTGTTTATTTTCTCGTTACTTCATAATTCTTATCTATCTTTTATTTTTTAGTTAGTTTATATTAGTTTAATTTTTCACATCTAGATAGTTGTTAGCACATAATTTGCATCTTTACAATGTGATGATTGCTCAATATCTACCAACATATGAAAAACCAAGCATGGTTATCGAGTTAGAATATGGATGGTTCTCTTACCCCTAAAGGTGTGAGATATAGTTAGGAGCTCATACCAAAGAGAACCCCTTGTAACTATTGATGGATCTTTTATCAGTATCAATAGTTAATTTTATAGAAGGAGAGCTCGCATTGCATGGTTGGTATGAATCCTTATTCATACCAAGCAATAATTCCCAACAAATAGAACCCTTTCCTACAACCACATACACCTCTTAACCATATTGAGCATACTAAAAAGGAAAACAATTACAAAGACATTATCTCTAAACCTGAAAATGTTGAACCTTCTCACATATTTTTGTACTTTGTATCTCCTACTAAAATGAATTCCCTTAGGCATATGACTCAATCCTATGTGAGTAAAATTGGAAGACTTTGTGTAGCTCCTCATCTCCTTAGGAAAGAGGTTGTTAGAAGACCAATCATGAAATATGGTACCCTAGTTGATTCTATTGAAGATCTAACTGAGCATGATTTTCAAGATATCTCTTGTCCTTTTGATCAGATATCTCCAACTCCTTCGTGGTCTCCCCCTCTACTAATGTATTATTTGATATTGACAATGAAATCAACCAAATTAACTATAACTATTGCTACTTTGAGTTTGAAAATGAACCAAATCAAGAAAATATATAGTATGTAACAGTTGGCCACCCCTAACCAAGATGGATTCAGCTGGTGTTGAACCTCCAATTTTTTCTTTTTTTGACAAGTTTATTTTCCCTTTTTCCACTCATTTCGTTACATATTTCCATCATATTTCATATTTTCATGGATTAAGAGTTACTTAGGTCATACAATTACATGAAAAAGGTAAAATTCCATCATCAACTTAAAATCTATGTTTTTCTTTATGAAATTGGTTTAACTAGATTGTACATATTGAAATATGCACTTTCTGCCGCTAACCAGATATTTTGTAGCTGAATCCAAAGTTCTATAGGTTTTCACGTGTTAGAGATCAACCAAAGGACATGAGTATTTGCCAAATGTCATCAATACAGAGGTCCACCTATTGTTTACAAATGGAAGATCACAAGATAAGCATAACTCGTTGGTCAAACTTGTGATCAACGTAGCTATGACATACCTATTTTGCACAAAGTATCAAGTGACTAGTTCTACAATCAAGTGAGCGAAATTTTAAAACTATGTTGAAGCTGATGATGTGTCAAGAAATGTCTTCTCATGATTCTCTCCTTCAGTAACAAATCATGAGAAGATAAAACTTCTATTTCGATTCAAAGACTTAGATGCCAATTTCATCTCTAGTACTTAGGGAATAATTCCTCAAGTTGTTTACTTTTGAGAAAATTATAAAAACACTTCATTTGCAAGCTAAGAGTAGTCAATTAAATTCATATTTATTGAATTTCCTCAAGTTGTTTACTTTTGAGAACATTATAAAAACACTTCATTTGTAAGTCAAGGGTAGTCAATTAAATTCAGATTTATTGTTATTGTCATTGAAGTTTCTTGTGAAGACTCTATTTATATGCTGCAAGTAATATAATTTTGTTCATGGCATTTTCATGATTGTCCTTAGAAAATATAGTCTTGTGATCTAATTTTTCAACACATTGAACTCATCAGGAGGCCCTCCTGAAGACGTGTGACAATATTATAGATGTATTTCTTTTGTTTGATTTAATTTTTTCACACTTTTCATTTAGATTAAAATCTGTTTCATTTAGTTATTTGGTTAATTTGGATGTTTATTTCATTTTAATGCAATGTTCTTAAATTATAATTTCACTTATATGCCCTTTCCTTCTCTATAGGTCAAGCGCTTGATAAAAGACCAAAAAAGGATAAAAATATTTATTTTGATTGTCTTTTTAACTTAGTCTTAGATGCATGTTTAAACAATTATGATCAATTCTCGTTCAATATGTGCACAATAGTAATCTCTTAGGATTCTTGTCATTTCGATTCAATTATAGCATAATTTTGTTGCTTTCCTAGTTATAGTATAGATTTATTTTCAATCATAGATAAAATTTTCTTTAATTGATAAATTAGATTAGAAATCGTCTTTGAATTCACTAGAGTAGATTCATAGAATAGACTTGTTTCAAAGTTTCATAGAATATATTTATTTTCCAATTCAAATGGCTTAGGTTTCCTTTCCAAGTAAAATAGTGTAAATTTATCTTTTAAATACTCAATAGAATAGATTTCATTTCTTGTCCAATAAAATAGTTCAATAGAATAAAGTTTTGAGGCTTTCACATTAGCATAGTTTTTTATGAGTTCCTTTACATTTCAGTCTTTCATTTGATGTTTTCTTAGATACATTCTTTGAGAAATAACATGTGTGTGTGCTTACTAAGATATCCTCATAATTTTGTTTTGTTTTCACATTGTAATTAGACTAGTTTTCTTTCTAATTGAAAGTTGATAAAAAAACATATATAGTGCACATATAATTCACAAGTTCATGAACCTTGGGTTGATCATTTAATGCAAATTAATTTAACCAAAAATTAAATTACCCAACAACAGGGATCCCGCAACTTTGAAGGAAATTTGCATGATCCTCCCATGCGACTAGAAATGATTGTTTCAAAATTTGATCCTAATTTGGCTATTACCCTCAAGGACCACATAAATAACTTTTATCTATCCCTACATTTAATGCAACACTAAGATTGGTCTACAAATTGTTTCCTTATACCTTCAAGAAATAAACATCAACATGGTTATTACAATCTATTTGTAGCTTTAATAACTAGTTCAGATGCCTTTTTGTTGAATTTTACATGGTCTTCGATACTGATAATTTTCTTTGAATATTTAATTCATTTACAAATTGTTATTCATGGTTTCATCATTAATAAAATCACACGAAATACATCAACAATGAAGATAGTAGGATCATGAAGATATTTTCACACAAAGAACAAATTATTTTACCTTGGGAAAACCCAATAAGGGGACAAATCTAGCCAACCTTTTCCTTATAGAATCAATACAACAGGAAATAAATCAAAGTTAACTAACCAATAAGATGAAAAACCACCAAGGACCAAGTCATCCCACCACAATTTTGTCCACAGAAGCTCTGCAATAAGGTCTAGGAACGCCCTCCAAGTCTGCCTTAGGACTTGCACTTATGCCACATAGATATATCACTAAGATAAGGTCTCAAGAGGGCTCAAAAACGTCCTATACCTCAATCTCTTAATTCAAGTGATCCCACAGAAATGGTTCCTATGATATGCACACCAAACTAGAGACCCTTCACACTATGCCACAAGTTGATATAACATATGTTGTGCCTCATACTTGTGCACTAAATCACATAGATATATACTTCCTAGAACTCGACCACTTTGATTCCTAGAGAGAATGAGTTTTTTCCTTCTAATATTCATCCTTCAATTCCTTGTCTTCTTCACACAAGAACAAATATATAATGTGTGATTTGTATATGCCTTTGGAGGAGAGCAAATAGACTCAATTTATAGTGATTTGTCCATGCGAAAGCGTGTGTCTCATGGGCAATCTAACTTGACACTTGGAGGGATGACTTGGTCACTTATGGTAGAAATGCACAAATTCAAAATTTTCATTTTTCCCACTCTTGATGAGCCTTGTAATATTTTTGTTTTTAAATACAAACTACATATTTTTCCTGTTTCTTGCAAGCATGAAGAAATTTCTTCAAATAATTTTTATTTTTACAAATATCATTCCCAAATGAAAATATTATGAAGACCGACCATATCTAAAAATTCAAAACCTTTGATATGGATTTTATTAGTAAATTTGGTGAAGAAAAGTCACTTACCACTCTTATGAAAGAACTTATTGTGATCAAGATGGAGAATAAAGAGAAGGTGAAGGAATTCAATCAAATTTTCACCACTATGCTGAACAATATTCCCAAAAAATATCACCTTGCTAATATCTTGGCCATGGAGTATTACACTTCAACCTTAAACCCATCTATAGCCATGTTTGTTAAGAGAGAAGAGAAGGATTCCCTAGCCCAAAATTTCAAGGAAGTTATAATATTAGAGAAGGAGACATTATCCTTGGAAAGGAACACACCTAAAGAAGAAACCCAAACTAGCAGAAATAATCCTTTGGTATTAAACAATCCAACAGAGAAAGAAGCCAATAATTTGGAGAGTGTACTAAAATTGGTAAAGAAATTTTCAAATGAAGTAGTTGATATAAATAAGAGCTCAAAGGAAAGTTCATCCAATCACATATATTTCCATTATTTTCATAAAATAACCAATAACCAACTCAAACCCACTAATAGTTTGAGTGTGAACCCAAACTTAGATGATTTTGGCATGGATAAATTTTGCTCATTATCATCAAGAAATCCTTTATGATAAAAACTTTCTATAATGAGTAAATTCCATGACGTTGGTTATTAATCAACTCTTGGAACAACAATCACTATCTAACAAGTCTTCCCAACAAGGTCAGGATGTGCTTGCACAATTAAAAAAGAATCAATGAAGGGTTAGTCATGTTTCTATGGGATTGGGTAGTAGAAAATAATACATAAACAATTGGGAAATTTTCCTTAGGGGAAAACCAAGCCACCCAAGCAACCCTAAGAAACTACAATATCCATAGTAAGGGACTTGTGCCTCACATTTCTCAGCCTACCAAAAGTAAATCCCCACTAAGAAAATTACTAACACACTAGTCTTATACAAAAATCACTATGTTTGTGCCTAAAACAAACCTCAATGTTGTGAAAAATACGAAGACAAATCCCATTCTCGTGTAGGATACAAAGCATAGTTTAACTTTTGTGCAAACTAGAAAATCCTCTCTCTCAATGCAAAAATCCAAGTCTTCATCTCCTGCTGAGAATATTGTATCCCCAAATTTTATAGACAACAAGTTTCTATAATATAATGTGGTTTCATATATGTAAACTAGGGCCGATGTATCAATTTATGACTTCTACAATCTTCCCCAGCAGAGAGAGTTTATTTTGAAGGCTTTTGAACATTCTCGTTCTCAATTTAAACATACAATAGACCCCGAAACATATGTGAAAACACCTACCACTTAGCCAAGAAACTCAATTTCTACCAAGTCCATCGTGAACAATGTGAGTATCAAATCCCATTCTAAATATAAAACCCTAACTTTCCTTCTAACCTTTGAGATTTTAAACCACAATGTTCACAATGTCCTAGTTGACTCTGGAGCCTCCTCTAGTGTCATGCATTATTTAGTGTGCTAGAAAGTCAATGTTATGCCATAAGTGACAAATTCCAAGATCATTAATCTGGACAAGCTAGAAATTAATGTTAAGGTAAGATAAAATATGTTTTGATCAAATTTTTCTCTGATCTTTGAGTCCATTAAATAATAAACATCATAGTTCTAAACATACCTAGGGCCCTATGGTTTACTCCTGTGCAGGGATTGGTCACATAAATTTCAAAGATAATTCACCATAATTATTCTCACCTTTTGCTACCCTACAAAGGCAATAATAATTAAATAAAGGAAGACAATGCACCTTAGATGCCACATTCTAAGACTTAGCTAAAGGGGTCAAATGAACCAATTAGTTTTGCACACACTATGATGGGGAATCATTTTCTAGAAACCATCCTTAGCTGCTAAATAGTCCAAGCATCTCTCTTTTGATATGAAACCTAGTGTATTATTCTTTGATGTTCATAGAATGCTAATAATACTTCTTGCATATTATATGAAAACGATAGTAGTTCCACTAACTTATATATAAATAATGATAGGTTCACTAAGTTAAGGTCTAATACAAACCTGTGAATATTGCGTTTATGATGGCTCTAAGGCACAAGATTGAGTTGGTGCTGGATGCATTCTAATTGATCCACAAAATAGAAAACGTGCATATCTTTCCAATTAGAATTCACATGTACAAACACCACCAAAAAACATGAAGCACTCATATTCAGGTTGAAGAAAGCCATTGACCTAAAGATAGAGTGCTTGAAAGTTCTAGGTGATTAAGAGATAATGAAGCATCATGTAATAAATGAAATTCACTGTTTTTTCTCCATATATGAAAGGGCACTAACAAGATATTTTGATATTTTGTTCATTGTTTAAATAATTTAATATTATATCCATTATTCAATCCACCAACAGTGTCACTGACACTCTCGCTAATTCAGCTACCAGATTCACTCCTTTATGTCACAACTTTTTTATTGAATTGATTTTTTCAAACCTAATGTCCTTGACAATATCACTAATTGGAAGGTATTTAATTATTATTAATATGTGATGGAATCCATGACTAATACCAACACATTTAAGGATGTTTCAATTCATGATGAATAATACAACAAGCAAGACAAACAAGTGAAATATGATCATAATGTGAATAAGGGTAATCCCATCCCCAAATGGTTGGTTTCTCTTGTGAAATACTTTGATCATAAATTGAAGTTTTGGGAACCTACCAATCCCAAGACTGAGAGTCTCACATTAATACATGAATTGGTTCATTTGGGACTAAAAAGGATTTGAATTTTATCAACTTGGGTAACTACTACTTGTTGAAAAAGAAGCATACTTATGTCTAATGTTTTACAAAGTACAAGGAATTTTTCACATGGAAATATGAAGACCTAAAAACATGTGACACCCGTAACATTCCACATGTTATCTTGATTAAGGAGGGTGAAAAACCTTTTTAGTAAAAGTTATGCAAGGTACATCCAATGCTAGAACCCAAGATAAAAAAATGAGTTAAGAAGTTGATGGATGCCAAGATAATATTTAAAGTTAGAAATTCAATGTGGGTTTCTAACTTGGTACTAGTGAGGAAGAAATTAGAAGAAATAAGACTCTGCATAGAATTTAGAAACCTCAATGGAGAATCTGATAAATATAATTACCCGATACCTCCCATGGAGTAGATCCTCCAACTGTTGGAAATAATACTGAGAGGGGGCGTGAATCAGTATTAGCAAGTCAATAATTTTTCATTTCCATAATCAGATTCATATACGCTACCTTAGTTAATGGAACTCGTGTGTTTACGTAACTGTGTTTAAGGCAACTAGCGTATATCCTGCAAACTTAAGATTTAGTTAATTCATCATATGTTGTTCTTTAATCAGTGCATCAGAACCATATAAACAGTAACAAGGTGTAGTAAAACAGAACAGACAATCACAGACATGAACACAAGATATAAGGTGGAAACCCAATGTGGGTGAAAACCACCTGCTGCAATAATCTCTATCTTCTTTTTAATAAGAAACTTCTTTTTACAATTTTTGTACTGGTGCAGTCTTATACCAGTACAGAGGCTTCTACCTAAAGAAGGCTACAACCTTCTCTCATTCTCCAGCTTCTCCTGGAAGGGAGCTACAACCCCCTAGCTCTTGTACTAGCTGATATGTTTACTAGTAGTAGGTGCCAGCCTATAGAATGCTACAACCTTCCCTTCTCTTCCAGGGACCATGTTTCATAAATTTTCAGACTTAATCCATCAATAACATCATTCAATCATCAAATCAACCAATCTCCTTTGCACCAACCACAACTAAATCAATCAATCACTTTGACAACCCTTCAATCTGATCTTTCAGAATGTTATAACCAGAATACAGTAACCAAAACCCAAGCCAAAACCTAGAACATTGCAACAACAAACAGAAGTAGCTAAAACATATTTTATGAGGTATACAATACTTCCATGTGTTGAACCTGCATGCATACGCTCTTTTCTGAAGGTGAACCTGTGTACAGATCTGCAAATCAAATTTAAGATGTATACATTGTTTTGATATGTAGAACCAGCGTTACGCACCTTTTCTAAAGTGAACCTACGTACAGATCACATAAGGATACTTCACTTCAAGCCTTAATATCTTGACCAATCATTAGATCTTATCGTTCATCAAGTGCTAAGGTTCATCCTTGGTTCAGATCCAACTATGCACCATAACCCAATAACCTGTATACTAGATCTTGCTCTTCATCAAATATTCAATACTTGAGTGCTTTTGCTTAATGATCTTCTCCTCCTTTTATAGTCTTAGGCCTTACTCAATACCATGGACCAAAACCACTTAGGACCAATACCTTGGACCAAATACCTCAGACCATATATCTTGGACCAATACCATGGATCAAAATACCATGGACCAAATACCTTGGACCAAAACTTAGTTTTCCAAGACATACGCGCCTTTCATTCTATGAAAGTGCATGTATATGCAGATGCTATTTTTGGTTTGTTAACCCGTGTGTATATGCTACTTTGTCAAGGTGAACCTGCGTATACCTTTCTTTCCTCATTCTGTGAAGTCTGATCTGTAACTCTGTGTTATTGACCTGCTGAACTGTGATTTGTCATATGAGTGAGTTTCCATCAAGGACAACACCTATGTCATAGTGCCAAATCAGTGTCATAATGGCAAAAATATCCTCCTTTGGACTTGATGGCAACCCCAAGTCACTCTCCCCCTTTGTCATCAAGGGAAAAGGGTTATGCTCCCCCTGAGTACATGCTAAATTCTCTGATATGCTGAAGTGTGCTGATTGAGCTCCATGATCGAGTCCATGCTCCCCCTGAATATAAGCAAGGTCTACAAAAGTATGTTGTAAAAGAAGAACATGACTCTATACATACATCATAAATGACCTTCCTATTACCAATGAATCATACATACATCCATCTCCTAACCAAGTGGGGATATACCAATTGTTTATACATGTCAAAACAAGAACATTACATAATCCATCCCATGTATAGTGGGGTAACAAAATAGGTCATTTCATGACCTTTACATTAAAATATATACATGACATATATAACGGAGACCAAATATTTGAAACAAAACCATGATAGTCATCAACAACTATCATTAGCAGCATCTATCAATCATCATGTAGACCAGTAACCATGTTCTCCCCCTGAACCTGTTCCACCTGAACCAAAAAACAAATGTGTGAATATGTACCAAGATCTTCTAAGATAATGCCAAAAATGCATTATTAGAAGTATATGCTCCCCCTGAACTTGTGCCAGATGATCACTGTTAGATCTGATCATTTCATATAGTAGAAGAATTATCAAGGCATCATCATCAATCAAATATACATCAAGTTATCAACAATCATCCACAGAATGTAACCATCATCAAGCAGAGCAGATAATTCACTTAACCATATTAGACCCCTTTCATCCTAAGTGTGGCCCATTATTTTTCCTTAGACCTACATATACGCGACTGTATCCATAGAAACCAGTGTATGTACATGACTACGCTTCATGAAACTCGCGTATAACCACCTTTCTCTGCAACGGATAGGTTTTAACAGCAGGATGATGCATCAACTACTCCTAGCTTCTGCCTAAGATATTCAAATGTCTCTCTGGGTAGTGGTTTGGTGAATATATCAGCAACATGTTCTTTGGAGGGAACATACTCCAATTTTACCTTTTGTTCAAGCACTTGTTCACGTAAAAATAATATTTGATGGGCATGTGCTTGGTCTTGGAATGCATGGTTGGATTCTTTGAAATTATGATGGTACTTGTATTATCACATAGAATGGAGATGGGTGGAGTACATGTGATCTGAATGTCTTGCAATGTTTACATCATCCAAAGGAGTTGTGTGCAACAAGATGCAACAACCACATATTCTGCTTCAGCTATAGATAATGCAATTGAACTTTATTTCTTGCTAAACCAAGACACTAATCTGGAATTCATATAGAATGCACCACCACTAGTGCTTATTCTGTCATCAATGCTTCCTACCCAATCTGCATCTGTATATGCATGAAGTGTAAGATCTGTATCTCTAGGACCATAAACCAAAATTTTGTGTTCCTTGAAGATATTTGAAAATCCTTTTGACTTCTTGAAGGTTTGATTCCTTTGGATTTGCTTGGAATCTTCCAACTATTCCTACTGCATGCATGATGTCTGGTCAGATACCTATTACATAAAGCAGACTGCCAATCATGGATTTGTATGTTGGTTGATGTACTGCTGCTGATTCATCATTTGAGCTGAGACTGCATCCTATTACCATTGGGGTACATACTGGTTTAGAATCTTCCATGGTGTATTTTTTCAAGATCTGTTTGAGATAATTGGTTTGTGATAGGAAAATACCATCTTTATTTTATTGAGCTTGTAGGCCAAGAAAATATGTAAGCTCACTAAGCAGGGACATTTCAAATTCTTGTTGCATTACCGAAGCAAAATTCCGACTCATGGCTTCTTCATTGCGACCAAAAGTGATATCATCAACATACACAACAAGTATTAGCAATTTATTATTGTCAATCTTTATATATATATATATATATATTGCTATCAGCTGATCCCTTTGAAAAACCTTGTTGATGGAGATATTTGTCAAGATGGTAATACCAGGCCCTTGGAGCTTGTTTTAGACCATAGAGAGCTTTTTTGAGTTTGCATACAAGTTTTGCATCATTTCCAAGAATGAATCCGTTTGGTTTCTCAATATAGACTTCTTCTTCTAAGTCTCCATTAAGAAAGGTAGATTTTACATCCATTTGGTATAATTTGAATTTCTGAAAACTAGAAAGAGCAAGGAACATTGTTATGGCTTCAAGTCTAGCAACAGGTGCAAAAGTTTCTTCAAAATCTATACCTTCTTGTTGAGCATATCCTTTACAAACAATTCTGGCCCTATTTCTAATGACTTCTCCATTTTCATTCATCTTGTTTTTTAATATACATTTAGTTCCTATGATATTCTTATCATGAGTTCTAGGAACTAATTCCCAAGTATTATTCTTTTCAATTTGCTCAAGTTCTTCATTCATGGCCTTGACCCAACATTCACCTTTGCATGCTTCATTTACATTTTGAGGTTCAGTGGAGGATAAAAATGCTAGATAGCTTGAAGCTTCTATAATAGTTCTTCTTGTCTGCACACCTGCCTCTTTCTGTCCCAAAATTTGAGTCTCTAGATGATTTTTTCTACATACTTGGACAAAGTCTTTTCATCTACCGTTATCTCTTCTTCTGGTGCTTCATTGGTATCTTCTTCAGAATTAGTCTGATTTGATGTGGGAGGATAATCCTCATCTTCGTTTTTTATGTATTTTGGATTTTTGCATGCTTCATCAACCACAACATCAATAATTTCAATAATTTTCCCAAGTCTTTTATTATAACATTTATATCCTTTACTTGGGGAAGAGTAAACAAGGAGAATAACTTCATCTGCTATGGGTTCAAACTTACCAAGTTTTTCATCAATCCTTTTGATGTAACATTTGCTTCCAAAAACTTTGAAGTATTTTATAGTAGGAGTCTTACCATACCAAAGTTCATGTGGAGTTTGAGAGTTGTTTACCTGAACATTTGCTTGGTTGAGAATAGTGATGGCAGCGAATGCAGCTTCACCCCAGAAGGTTGCAGGAGTTCCACACTCATCTAGCATAGCACGAGCCATTTTTTGAACAGATCTATTCATCCTTTCTACCACTCCATTTTGTTGAGTCCTTGTAGTGGAGAATTTCCTTTTTATTCCATGTTCTTCACAAAAGTCAAAGAATTCATCCGAGGTAAATTCCCCTCCTCGATAAATTTTAGGCATTTGATTTTGCAATCTAATTCATTTTCAACCAAAGCTTTGAAGGGTTTTAACTCTTCAAATGCTTCATCTTTATGCTTTAGAAGTCCTATCCAACACATTTTGGAAAAATCATCAATGAAAAATATAAAGTATTCTTCTCCACGAGGTGATGTTTTCCTAGATGGTCCACATAAATCAGTATGAACAAGTTCAAGAGGCTTACTAGCTGATATTTCCTTTTCAGGGAAGTGCGATTTGGTTTGCTTACCAAATTGACAAGATTTGCATATAGTATTTTTTGGAATGCTGATATCAGGAAGATCATGAACAACCTGGAATCTGCATGCTTTTCTTATTTGAGATAAGCTTAGATGCCCCAATCTTCAGTGCCATAGCCAGTGTTCGACATTTTCTCTTATATAGCACTATTGTTGTCCTCCCTTGAGTATGTATAAGTTGTTTGGAGTTCTTATACCTTTGATCATTGTTTCTTCTATATCAAGCTCACGAACAACATGTCCATTTGATCGAAATACTACTTCATTTCCTTGATCACACATTTGACTAACACTCAACAGGTTATGCTTTAGACCATCAACATACATAAAATTCCCAGCTTTAACTTTTTCTTTTAAGAGAACAAAGCCTTTACCTTTTATGACAGCAGGAGTGTCATTTCCAAATGAGACCTTCTTTTCCTTTTCTAAGGCATTATGTGAATGAAGTTTTTCTTTGTCACAAGTCATGTGTTTTGAGCATCCACTGTTGATGTACCACTGATTTTCTTGCATACAAGTCTATACCACATATTTCTGTTTGCGGTTCTTTCTTTCTCCATATTTTGGGACTTAATGGAGTTTGCTCCTTCTGACATGTTTGCTGAAATTTACTTCTACATTCAGATTCTTCATGACTGAAGTTGTTGCAGATAAAGCATTCTATTTCATTTTCCAGAAGAGAAAATTTATTGTAGGTCCTTTTCATGATCCCTATCACATTCCTTTAACTTTGTGCTTCTCTAGTCATGATGGTCTTGTAAGCAATACATTGAGCACCTTTGTGTCCAAAGTTATGACATGAAAAACATTCGCCATTAAAGAAGCTCCTGCGATTATTGAATCTACTAACCTGGTGATTGTATTTTCTATTGATATTCATTCTTAAAGCAGATTGAGTATGATTTACCTGAGGTTGGTTGTTTCTTCTATTCATCCTTGAAGTAAATTAAGCCTAATTTACCTGGTGATCTACTTTATACCTTTTCTGACGATTGTCAAACTGTTCACTGCTCTTTGTTGCATCAAGATAACTTTTAGTGGAGGTTGACGACTTCTGTTCTTGAGATGCTTCTTCAGTATATACAAGACCTATCTTTATCAGAGGAGAACACTGCACTTTGATAATTTCATTTAAGGTTTCTGATCCTTTATCAAATCTAAGGTTGAGATCTTTTGTTTTCTCAATATCCTTTCTTAGACCCACAATTTCACATTCTAGTTTTTCATTGTGTTTTTCTCTTTCAACAAGTTGGAATGTCAAAGTATCTATAATCATATTCTTTTCTTCTAAACAAATTTTGAGTTTAGAGATTTATTCATAAAGGTCATCCTCATCTAAAGCATCTAAGAAATCATCATCTTCAAAGGCCATCAGAAGTCTATAGTTATTTTCATCTTCATCATTAATTGATAAACCATTGCTATCATCATGTGTATAGTAGATCTTCTTACTTACACTTTGTTTTATATGCCATTTTTTTTATTCCTTACCTTTATCAAACTTATCTTTATGAGGAAATTTGGCAGCATAATGACCGACTCTTCCACAAGAAAAACATTTGAAGGGTAGTTTACCTATGAATCTTCTGGAACCCCATTGAAGGTTCTTGACAAAGTTTACTTCTTCCTCTCCTTCTGAAATATGTCTTGATTCATTTAGTTCTTCTTTTCTTGAAGCTTTAACTGTGACTTCTCTCATATTTGATGGACCTCCTTTTCTCATCTTGAAAGAAGTTAAGATTCCATGCAGCTGTGTCATAGTAATAGTTTGAAGATCTTTCTTTTCTTCTATGGCAGATACTTTTGATTCAAACTTAGCAGACAAGGATCTTAAAACCTTTTCAACTAAAGTAACTTCTTTTATCTTTTCATCCAAATTCTTCATGCAATTATCAATCTCATCTATATGTAAGAAGTAACTAGCTATACTTTCATCATTGTGCATTTTGAGAGTTTCATATTGAATTCTAAGAGTTTGCAGTTTTACACGTTTTACCTGAGAATCTCCTTCATAGCTTAGAACAATTTTGTCCCATATTTATTTGGCGGATTTGAGCTGCATAACTTTGACAAATTCTGATTGTGACATACTTCCAATAATGTACTGATAGCCTTGGCATTGGTTTCATATTGCTTTTTACTTACCGTATCTGTAGGAATTGTTGATGGAAATGTATATCCTCCTTCCACAATTTCCCAGACATTTGTTCCAAGAGATTGAAGATAGGTTGTGGTTCTTACCTTCTAATAAACAAAGTTGCTTCCATCAAATATTGGTGGTATAATGGATCCCTCTCTTTCTTGATTACTCATGATGATGGATCTTCCTTCAAGCAATCAAACTTCTTCTGAAGGACCTGCTCTGATACCAATTGTTGGAAATAATACTAGGGGGGGGGGGGGTGAATCAGTATTAGCAAGTCAATAATTAATGGAACTCGCGTGTATATGCAACTATGTTTAAGGAAACTAGCGTATATCCTGCAAACTTATGAATCAGTTAATTCATCACATGTTGTTCTTTAATCAGTGCATCAAAAACATATAAACAGTAACCAGGTATAGTAACAGAACAGAAAATCACACACATGAACACAAGATATAAGGTGGAAACCCAATGTGGTTGAAAACCACCTGTTGTAATTGCCTCTATCTTCTTTTTAATAAGAAACTTCTTTTTACAATTTTTGTACTGGTGCAGTCTTATACCAATGCATAGGCTTCTACCTACAGAAGGCTACAACCTTCTCTCGTTCTCCAGCTTTTCTTGGAAGGGATCTACAACCCCCTAGCTCTTGTACTAGCTGATATGTTTACTAGTACGTAAGTGTCAGCCTACAAAAGGCTACAACATTCCCTTTTCTTCCAGGGACCACTGGATCCATCAATAACATCATTCAATCATCAAATCAACCAATATCCTTTGCACTAACCACAATTGAATCGATCAATCACTTTGACAACCCTTCAATTTGATCTTTCAAAATGTTGTAACAAGAATATAGTAACCAGAACCCAAGCCAGAACCCAGAACACTGCAACAAAAAACATAAGAAACTAAAATATATTTTATGAGGTATACGCTACTTCCATGCGTTGAACCTGCATGCATAAGCTCTTTTCTCAAGGCGAACCTGCGTACAAATCTGCAAATCAAATTTAAGATGTATACGATCTTTTGATATGCAGAACCAACATGTATACGCGCCTTTTCTAAAGTGAACATGTGTACAGATCACATAAAGATACTTCACTTCAAGCCTTAAGATCTTGACCCATCATTAGATCTTATCCTTCATCAAGCACTAAGGTTCATCCTTGGTTTAGATCCATCTATGCACCATAACCCAATAACCTGTATACTAGATCTTGCTCTTCATCAGATATTCAATACTTGAGTGCTTTTGCCTAATGATCTTCTCCTAATTTTATAGTCTTAGGCCTTACTCAATACCATGGACCAAAACCACTTAGGACCAATACCTTGGACCATATATCTTGGACCAATACCATGGATCAAGATACCATGGACCAAAATACCATGGACCAAATACCTTGGACCAAAGCTTAGTTTTCCAAGATATATGCGCCTTTCATTATGTGAAAGTGCTTGTGTACCTATACACTCTTTTTGGTTTGTTAAATCGCGTGTAAACGCTACTTTGTCAAGGTGAACCTGCGTATACCTATTTTTTCTCATTCTATGAAGTCTAATCTGTAACTCTGTGCTGTTGACCTGCTGAACTGTGATTTGTCATTTGAGTGAGTTGCCATCAAGGACAACACCTATGTCATAGTGCCAAATCTGTGTCATAATGCCAACACCAACAATTTCAAGATCATAAATGTTTTATTTATTGGATGGATTCTCATGTTACAAGTTGACTCTACCTATGTTTCTAATAAATGTGATTGTAGGATTTATATTTAACATTCTTTCTTCAAATCTTTTTCTAAGAATGATGTAGAGATCCTAGATCTATGTTCCATTAATCTTGCTAATGAATTTGATATATTTCCACTAGAATAAATAAGATATTGAATTAAGTGAATTTGATGTATGAGGAACTAGAGTGAGATGGAGATGATGAATAAAATCAATACTTGGTTATAGAAAGAGATATAGAAGGAGATGTGTTGCCATAAAAGGTGGGTAGTGAGATTCATCGAGTTTAGTTTAGTTTTATCTACCTATAGAATAATTTCATAGAGTTGGGATATTGACACTTAGGTGAGTGATGGACATATAGACCTGATCCTATCTCATCAAACTCTCATTTTCTATCATATTAGGGTCTTGGTTACCTAAGTAGATAGGCTCAAGACCACCTTTAGCACTAAGTGAGGCACGTTTTCTTATGAGTGAACACCTTTTGGGTTTATTAACGTCGGTGCTAACTTTTAATGAGAAATGGAAATAACTCTTCAAGGGCCTTCTCGGGAATAATATGTTTTGCCTGGATAATTTTATTGTATTCTCCAAACACATGTGAGACCACCCAAGTCACTTGAAGCAAATATTTGAAAGGTGCAAGAAATATGGGGTATCACTAAATCCAAGGAAGAGCATTTTTTCCATTTACAAGGGAAACATTTTGGGCCATGTGATCTAAAAACAAGGCATATTTTTTTATCATTAAAGATTTAAAGAAATCAAGTAGATCCCTTACCCTAATAGTAATAAGTCTATGCATTTTTTGCTGAAAAAATAAACTGATTCAAAATATTTGTTTCAAATTTTGTCGAGATCGTCAAACCATTAAAACACAAGATTAAGAAGGATGTATAGTTCAAATGGACTGCTACAAATAAATAATCCTTTAGTGAAATCAAATATGATCTAGGTCATGCTCCTACCTTGTACAATCCAAATTTCGATAAGGAATTCTAAATTTATACCTTCACCTTCGACTTATCTCTGGTAGTCGTACTCACTAAAAAATATGACTAGGGAGAGAAGGGACCAATTTTGTTTATCAGTACAAGCTTACAAGGACTTGAGCTAAATCATCAAGGCATTTATAAATAGGCTTATGCAATATCCATGGAAGTCAAACAATTTTGACTGGATATCCTAAAAATCCATGTCAAAGTAATAGTTCCCCATCCCGTAGTGAGATCCTTGTTCATTAAAAAAAAATGAGGGGAATGAAGATGTAATTGGATGACCTCTCTGTGGGAATACAATTAAATGCCACAGTCTATGTAGACTCTCTATGGAGGCTTTGGACCCTTCAGACAAAGGATAAGAGTGTCATGAGAATGAGCTATCTATCTACTCATGTGGTAATCATTTTTTATTTAGCATGAAGACTTATGCTACCAAAACTTAAAGAAATAATTTCAACAAGGTACCATGTCTGATCAAATTACCCCAAGAAGCAAAGAGTGTTCAAATTCAAGGCTTCATAGGATAAACTCACTAATGGGGTACCCTTCTAAAAGTATCACAATGGAGTCTTGCTTCGCTACATCAAAAAATTGATACCAAAAAAATTCTCTCTTAAATTCCTAATGGGTCACCCAATGAACACTTCAATGGAGAAACCACAATACAAAAGATACTTAGAGTAGGGTATTACCAGCCAGATGTCTTTAAAGGCTCCCATGCTTATGCCAGAAAGTGCCAAATTTTTCAAAAATTTTCTAGCCAAGAGAAAAGGTTTGTTGTCCCTTTGTAGCCAATTATGGTGGAAGAACCATTTCAACAATGGGGATTGGATGTGCTTGCCGAAATTGATCCCCACTCTTCCAAGCAACACTAATACATCCTAGTAGTGACAAACTATTTGACCCGGTGGGCTGAGATTGTACCATTTATTACAATTAGAAACTAAGCGGTCATCCAATTCCTTGAGAAACATATCATAACTAGGTTTGGTGTTCATACATCTCTAGTCTTTGATAATGCTACATATTTTTCATTTTTTAATTTAACTGAAATTGCATTAAATAAAGGAATTATACTGAGACACTTTGCTAATTATTACCCTCAATATAATGGATTGGTTGAGTCCATTAACAAGAACTTGATCCATGTCTTAAAGAAAACTATAATTGATTAGTAGTGAAATTGGCACAATGCCATGCCTAATGTATTGTGGGAAGATCAAGACACTCCCAAAGATACTTGAGGAACTTCTCCTTACTTTTTGGTCTACAAAAGAGAAGTTATATTATTGCCCAACATTTTTCTACCTAACCTCTAGTTGTGAAAATACTCTTCAAGTCAACCGTGTCTGATAATGTAAAGAGAGATGAAAATCCTATTAAAACTTGAAGAAGAGAGATAAAAGCTAGAAATTTTTTTCCACAAACTATTGGATGGTTAAGGAATGGTCTCACAATAAATCTTCTAGTGAAAAATATTTCCAATTAGGGGATCTAGCACTTAAATGGGATAAACCACATGAAGACAAGGGTAAACACACTAAATTCCAATCCTTATGGCTCGGTCCCTATGTTGTCATGAAGAAAATTTATGTAGGAATGTATCATCTCCAAAATCTAGTGGGAGAAGATGATCTCCTACCAATTAATGTCCAATTTTTGAAAATATATTTTTCATGATGGCTACACTTTTCGTTATCTATACATAAATAAAGTTGCTTTCACATCTAGTTAGCCAATTTTCTCTTTTGTTTCCTTTGATTTCCATTTTTTTCAATAAACCTAGTTACTTCTTGCACATAAATAAATGATATTTTGATAATGTATTTCATGCAGTTTCTCCAATAAAATATCTCTTTACCAAGCCACTCCTTTCAGGCATAATGCAAGTGAGACCATGAATTTGTGTCTAGCATGCAGGTCTAGTTATCGAATATCATAGTCACTATTTTTCCTATGGAAAACATGATTACTAACAGGTGGTGAAGACTCTTTGAACAATGAGAATGTTGGATAGATGTTGACCCAATTAGCATCCTAGTTTAGAGGCCTCACGAATCATGTAATATCTTAAATATGGCCTCATCCAACTCTGAAATCTTAGGCTTCAGTAGTGATACCAAGGAGACATATCAATAACAAGCAATCTTTAAAGTTTCTATAAGAAATCATCCCAATTGTCCTTTAGAATCCCTCATCCACCTTGTGATCAATCATGCCCTATAAGAAAAGAAGTGTAAAAAATGAATATCTATCAATGAACATAAAGGTAAAGGCTTGAAAATGGTTTCCTAAGTAGCTGGGATATGTAGGTAACTTCATCGTGGCTACAGATGCTCATTGATATTAAATAAATGCCTATGATTTTAAAGTGACTCCGTCGATGCTATGGATTCTTTCTGGTAGTGGGGAAACACCATGCAATATTCTTTAAATGCTTATGATTCTAATCTCCTAAAATATCACTTTCTTTGTGGCATCAAAGTCTAAATTGAAGAGGAAAGTTCTCATTAGAAGTTATACCTTTCTAGTCCTTCCTCGGGCCGCAACCAAAATCAGGAGAGGGAAAATCATTTAACTCAACATTTCATAGTTATGATAAATGGTACCTTTATGGTAGGAGAAGTATACCTTACAAGTGCACTAATCACAAGTGATTTAGAATAGATTCTTGGGAAAAGATCAAAGCTTTAGAGGTCCTACTAGTGCATCATCTATTGTTGTAGCAACTTCAACATCCATTCCTGAATTCACCCTAGTACTTTGTTGAATGGAGAAACCTAAGGGGACCACCTAATCAAAGGCCTCTCAATCTAGTGTACAAAGCTTGATTGAACTTATTATAGATATGGTCATCTCTATAAGAACCTTAAGACCCTTGGGGAAGATATTTAAGTTCAATGTATCACTATTGCTAAGTCTAATGATATAATAGACCATTAAGGCATAGCCTTGCAATACAAGGGAGCATTGATAGTCATTATAACAACATAATCACCTTAGAAACTCCTCAACCTAGTGAATTTACTCTCAAGAAAAAGATCTAACTTGAGTTTTCTTGCAAATTTTGTTTTTTTGTAAGTTAGTGTGTTACTCCACTGAGTCTTAGTGGAGAAATACAATGCTTCTTTGAGCCTCACCCTAGCAATATGGAATCATATTTCTAAATTCGAATATACTCTTTAATAGTTTTCACTTAGTGTATTTCCCTTCCTTAAAATCATTATAATTCCATATCACCTTAATGAGCATCAAGACAATGATACATGGCCAAATTTTAGTTTCAAACCTAACTTTCATGCTCTCTAGCATTCCATATCACATCATTGCAAAGTTATAATGATTTGATATTGTGCATCATCCAACCTCAATCTAGTGATACATCACTCATTTAGACCTGAAATTAGTGACACACTCTTATTTTTGAAACTTGATCTCATTTTCCAACTCCCTCACCTCACTGTATCACACCTTTGAGTATTAGTGCAACAATATAACGCTCAACTAATCCTTAAGGTAGTGAGAGTAAAATATTTCTTTCTAGATTGAACTTGTTTATTGGCTTTGTTAGCAAAGTGTATCACTACACTGATGGACATTGGGGTGACACATCACTCCACTGAGAGTTAACTCAATGATACATCACCAAGTAATAGTCAAGATAGTGATATGGCAAGTTTTCATTGGCATTTTCTTCACATAAGACATCTCACGCTTATCTTTTCCGAGATATTTCTGACTTAACTACCAATAAAAGTAATGTTAAAATAGGGAATTAATAGGGTAATTAATGCATTAAATCTCATGATCACTCTTTGAAAGGGGTTGCATGGCTTAATTTTTACCACATCGCTTAGCTCTAAAGGGTAAAACACTTCATTTATGGAGGAATCCACCTTAGGTATCCTCATAAGGTATATATTAAGCTAATTAAGCTAAAATAAGTGATTTATCATGCCCACTCAACTTCAGTTTTGACTTGTATGGTCATTTTATGAATAGTTCTTTCCCAGAAAATTAGTTTATTTACTTGAAACGTTTTCTCTGTTTATTTTATTTATTGATTGATTAGTTTTGAGGAATTTTTCTTGGATATTTTGGCTATGTTAAGCCTTTATCCCTCCAACCCTCACTCTCTTGAGTTTCTCACACATTATTCTAACCTCTTACAACTCATGCAAAAGGGAAAACCCCTTGACTTAGCCCTAGTAGTTCTCTAAGGGTGAAAATGAAGAGCTTCACAACCCTCAACTAAACTATTTCCTTATTATATACCTTATTTTGACCCCAAAGGTAAGTCGTAGGAAGCCATGTGCTTCTTTTTAGCGTATGGGGCATCTTTCCCATCACAATAAAGCCCAAGAACTCTTTCTTCCTATCCTAGTAGTGCTCATTTTTTTCTTTATCTGCTTAAGGTTTTTCTCATCATAATAAAAATAATTACATGCCTAAGACCATCCTAATTCTCTTAGCTTAGAATTTAAGGTTAAATCTTGACCAACATTTCCATTTTCAAGGTTGGGTACATGAAATAGTGATTTTCTTGCCTAGAAAGCCTATTTTTCTTCGTGGTCACACATATAAATTTCTCCATGGAGTCATGCAAGACCATCATGGTCAAGATTGTGAGTTTTACGCATGATGTTGTCCAAAGTCTTGTCCCAGGTAAAAAATTTTAGCCTCATTTCCTCTCCACTACAACAACCTATAGCATGTGTTGATTTAAGAAAAAGTCATAAGATGGACTAGTAGACAAGAAAAACAACCTTGATCCTACACTATTAAATCATACGCATCTAACATTGTGAGCTAGTATGCATAATGGGTGACTATTGTTTTTTTTGGATTTTTAGGAGGATCATGTACATGTCCATGAAATGGACTTGCAAAGCCCCAATGGCTAAGATCTTAGATGAATAAAAAACTTACGACTCACCAAGCCATGATTTCTAGGATACTGCATGCTTCATTAATAAATATACCACATATACATGGTCATAAGTGTATTGGATATTTTAGAAAGAAATTCCACCTCCATATGAATGCGACTCAAAGTTTTACAAGAATACTAAATGATCTTGGCTACCTAAAGTGGCTCCTCATCCACCTATTCTTCTGTCTGTAGAAGAAATTGAGGGGCTAGTGAAACATGTTTATCTTGAGGAGGACATGGTTGTGAACATCCATGGGAAACCAATTGCTTAATTTAGTGCCTTAGAGTTGAAATGTATTATAGGCTACCTAAAGAGGAAGTAAATATGGACAAGTTGGGTAAAAGATTTTAATATTTTTCCTAGAGAGTTGTTGAAGACATGGTTGGCTAGTAGAGGAACTTCCAGGACATGAGAAAACAAAAAATATATAGTGAATATGCTAAAAACATCATTCCAACTAATAGATACCATGTTGTGTAAATTATATGGTCGATCCCATGCTACGAGATTCCTTGAAGGATGGTTCCTACTCATGTACACTGCAACAATTGAGGGAAGGATATTTAACTAAGAAGATAAAAAGGTATGATATTTGAGGGAGAATAATTAATAAGCTCATAATCCCAAAGAAGGACAAAAGATCCATTTTTTCATGGCTTCTTATCTCATATACATGGTTTGTGCAAATATGGCATTCCCAAAAATTAACTAGAGGTGAACAATTCATGAGGAACTGGTCCATATCTATTACATGCAGACATATGCATAGATTTAATAGGACTTTATGGTGCCATTATATGAAGCCTTATTTACTAAAGTTACTTCGTGTATGTCTAAAAGTGATAGGTAGGTAGGGCCTTTAGTTGGTGAGTAGATTGTGGACCAATATGGAACTTACCTTAGAATATTTATAGAAACCAAAATTCCCCACCTATTACCCAAATTTGTAACTAAGAGAGTGGCACTTCAAGAAATAACATATCAAAATTAAATAGGGGTAGGTGGAGCAGTTTCACGGGTCAAGAATGCTCCCTAGCCACACATGCCTTTACATATGGGGGCATATCAATTAAGTTATATCAATAAAGATAAAGAATATTTTGATGCACTTGTTAGTGCCTAAATCTACCTCGGGCTGAAGGAAGGCAGGTCTAGGGTAAAATCAAACCACGCTTAACCTAGTAGCTAGCCCTACCAAGTCGGGACAGGGCTCTCTCCTTGTCAATCTCAATTAGAATATGGAAACTAGGGCTTGAGATGATTGAAAATAATTGCTGATTTTAGGCTAGGTATATTAGGTCAGAAGATTTTAATTGATTTTGATGGTTGGTTGCTGGATCAAATGAGGAAGGCAACTTTAGGTCTGGGAAATCAACTCAGATTTGCAAGAGTTTCTATGGGGTGAGGTAGGAAGGTGTTTTAGCACTTTTAATTGGGTGTGATGGAAAGTCTAAGGCTGGTGAGGATTTGGAGAGGGCATGCAAGGTTCATGAGTCCTCTTCAAATAATAGAAAACATTAAAAAACTAAATGTATCCTCAACGTAGAGCACTGAACATCAATGGATTCCACCTATTAATCTTGATTCATTTAGTTATGCAGAAAAAATATAGATGATGGCACATATACACATAAGAGAAACCAAATAACAGAGGAGAAAACAATGCCAATACACATTACCACAAGAATCCCACAAAATGCTACAAAACCCTGGTTCATTTCCTTGCCAAACTGGAGAAGTGATTTACAATGTAGCTCAATGCATCCAAAAGAGTCCAACCTTGACAAATGACTAAGAAATTACATAATATAGGCATCAAACCACCTATGCTAGACATCAGGGGTCGAATCCATGAGTCAAGGAGTTGTTTCAATAACATCTAAACTAGGAACTAGAAAATAGGCAGTGGAACAGCTTGCCTCTAGAATTATGGAAACTGATTCATTCAACCTCAAAACGTCCTCTAACTGATGTATCTACCTCCTCAAGTCATTTTTCATCAAATTTGAATCATATTACATGATTTACCATTAAAAATTTACCAAGGGGAAGAGAAAAAGTCAGCTGATAGTCAAACTAGGCGAAATTCTAGAAAATCAGGCAAAACAAGCAATTTTCCTCCTATGCGCAATGATTTTTCTAGGCCACTTTTGGAAGGCCTACCAAAGTCCAAATCAGGTTTAGAATATCTCGTTGGAAAGCTTGGTGAGTCTACTTTCTGGAACAACTTTAACTTTTGGATTTGGAGTCCATTTGCCCCTCCAAAAATGGAATCTCCCAAGACTTCTTCCTGTGTGGCAAAAAAGTGGCACAGAGGGCACTTTTTGGGTGTTTTTTGCCCTTTGAGAGACCTAGAACTTGTCCAAAATTCTCAACCATTTCTAAGCATGCATATTTTTTCATGCTGATTCCAAAAATGCAAACTGGTTTGCAAATGGATGCCCCCAACAAAAGCGTAGCGCTGGTGGCGCTGCGCACATGCTAAAAAAACCTATTTTTAACTTCAAAAATTTCAAAAATGACAAAAAATGCTCCAAATTTCTTGAAATTTGGCATGAGTGATCCTTTTTAGGTGCTTTGTGGGGCCAATGATGCTTTAGCCAAGATCTTGAGCTTATCTTGCTCTTTTTTGCTTCTCAAAGCTCTTTTTAGCTTAGCCTTTAACCTCTTCACCCTTATTTTGCAAATTTTGTTCCGGTTTAGGTAGTGATAGGCCATATGGCACAACCTTTCTTCTCTTTATTGGCTTTCTCAAGAAATTTCTCTATCTGAATGTTTTCCCTTTCTAGGTGTGATTCCGAGTCAACCTCAATTTCTTGCTCAAGGGGTGTCATTTTGATTTTTCTTCTCTTTGCCACTTGCGTATTTTCTCTAATTGTTTGTAGCTCCATAATAGTTTGCTCATATTCCTATTGCTTGTTCTCTTGCTCAAAAAAATTGATAATCCATTTGGCCCTCTCAAGATCAAGATATAAGGCTTGTATTTCAGCCTCCTTCTCTTTGATAATCATGTCTTTGAGTTTTGAGCTTTGAGAACCCAAATCAACGTCATCCTCCTCAACCAAGATAAAATCCCTGTCTTATCCTTCAGGAGGGCCCTCCTCATGTATTTGTTGCTTTCCTTTGTCTCTACCCTTTACTTGTTCAGCTAAAGAAGAAGGAAAAGCCCCTTTCAACCCCGATGAAGAAAGTTAGACCCCTTCCACCTCTGGTGGAGATAATACTTTCATGGCAGCAGCAAAAAGCCTCCTAGTGCTTCTCTTATAGGTGACAAACATTGACACACCTGTAGTTTCACTCTCATGAACATCTGGCTGTCTTGAAGGCCCTCCTTCCTCTTGAGGCACTGATGGAATCACCTGAGGGCCTTTGAAAATCTCATGTGCAATGAAGGCATCCCATGGTATGTTTAGCAAGCTTAGCTGATGCAAGACAACAATTTTAATCAGTGAGAAGTGGTAAATGTTGTTGAACTGCTAAGGAAAAGGTTTCCTTTGCACACAGAGAGCCATCTTCTCAATATTTCGGCATATAAAGGATGGGAGGTTCATCATCCTCACTCTTGTGAAATGCATCAACAATGTGACATGATATGTATATAGGTGGGAAAACCTCCCTTCACAGGTAAAATACTTGATGATGAGTTTCATGAGAGAAGCATAGATGTTCTGTAAGTATTTGAAAGGAAAAACCCTGCTGATCTTCTTATGATATCCAGCCATAATGTAAGGCTCATAATTCTCTTTTCCCACATGCTGCCCCTTATTCCACTGTTCACCTACATTAGGGATGTCTGTTGCTTCTGCAATGGTTTCAGGTGTCAAGGTGAAAGAGACACCAGCAAGGTTCACCTAGCCATTCTGAAGACGAGGAACAAACAACCTAGCAAGCTCATGATGATATTTCACCCTCTATACCATTTCACAAAACTGATAACAACACTGTTGTTTAAAGCAAGTCACAGCCAGAGGGCAAGAAAGTAATTTTGTGAGAGTGGTGGGCTCCTCCCGGATGATTTTCCCTCCTTTGTGTGGTTTTCTTGGTACATGAGCTCCTCAAGAAGAATCACTAAGAGTTTCCTCTTCTCTCTCATAGTCTGAATCTTTCTCCATGCTTATGAATTTGAAGTGAAAACTAATGTGTATGAAGAGATTTAAAAATATGAAGGTGAATAAAGTGTATAGGAAGTGAATGCTGGTTTCTTTTGGGGAATGAGGGAAATGACTAGTATTATGAATGTAGATGAGGGTTTTGATAATGCAATGGATGTAGTGGAGGAATAGGAAGTGGGGGTTAGGGTTTGGGAATAGGGTATAGGATTAGGGTTTGGTAAATGGGAGTGGGTTTTGGGAAGTGAGTGTTGATGATTTTGGGAAAGGAAAAGGGATTTAGGGAAAATAGTTTAAGGGAATAGAAACAGTAGCAAACAATACCCTTTGCAAATCTATGAGAAAATTTTGAGGACAGCTAGGGTTTAGTTTTTAAGACATGAAAATCACCACAACTGATGAAAAACCCCTTGCTGAACAAGATGACAAGCTTTACTTACTTGATGAGAGGTCAATTGAGGAATTTGAAGAAAAGCAAGGTGTTTGGAATCGTTTTGATGCTCAATGGATAGGTGCGTAACACTGCCTCTCAGGTGTGTAATGCACTTTGTATGCACAGCGCCAGAACAATCATGGAAAACCTACGCAAGGTGTGCAACACTAGGTAGGTGCGCAATGCCAAAGCCCAGGTGCACAACACTGACAAAACTTTGGGATTTTTCCTCTGTTTTTGCCTCTTTATTCAAAAACATGATTTTTCTGCCTTTAACTCCTTCACTTGCAACAATGAAGAGTCAAACACATGGATGGCTTTTATATCCCCTTACTTTTAATTTTTCATTAACCAAACCCACTTTTCTAATGTTTTGCTAGCTTTTTCACAAATGCCCTGTTTCACTTTATTTCTGAGTTTTTCCTTTTGTTCAGGTGGGATTTTGCATTGATTTCTTGCATGGCAGGAGTGGATCTTGTCACCAGGTCACCAAGAACATCTTTAAATACATATTACATATAGAAGCATTGAAATTACATGAAATTTTTACAATAGTGGAAAAAACCCTGTTTTCACCTCAAAATAGAGTTTTGAGGTAAAACAAATTTATTAAGCATAACAGAAGTAAAGTTCATGATTTTATGAGTTTATTTATCCTCCTCATGTGCCTGCTGACCTTTTATTCAGTTTTGGATAACCATGATGACAAACCCTAGACCTAGCGAGACTAAAACCCTAAAACTGATTTTTATAAATGGAATGAAACAGGATGACAGTAAATGACCAAAAAATGTATGAATAGGTCAGCAGGTGAATGGCATGAGGGAAAAAATATGAATTGAACCCTACCATCAGTTGATCCATGACCTAATGGAATGCACCTGATCAGATGAGACACCTAATATGCGTGCAAAAGAGAAATTTGATCACTGACAGAGGTATGAAGATACCGACACTAGCAACACTAATGCTTTTCTTTTTTTGGGACTTACATTCCATATGCATGATCCAAGATCTATAGTGAAATATCATTGCAAGTCATGCAAGTCAGTGGGATTATCAGTTAGAGACTTGCGAAGAAGCAGAGAAAACAACCTTAAGTATATCACAAGTTATTTCAAGAATAGTTTACAATCCTATCTAAACATAAAATAAAAATACTCAGGAAAATATATAAGCATTGACCTAAGAGTGAGTAGCCTAGCAAGAAGCAACTTAAAAAGAAGAAGAAGAAAAGTTGTAGCAAGACTAAGAAGCTTTCTGAATAGCCAAGAAGTCTAGCATGATAGCTTAAGAACTTGAGCTCAAATAACAAGAGGAGAAAAAGATGAGGGAAAATAGGTATTAGAGGAAAATATATAAGGAACAAATAACAATTGAGGAAGAAAGGAGAATACAACAAAAATAAGAGAAAATATTGTAGGATAGAGCAGGGGATAAAGCCAAGGAAGAGGCTCTCCAAGTTCAATAAGTGGAACAAAAACGAAAATTTCAATAGGATTCAAATTCTATGGATATTGACTCATTGTAACTAGAAGTTCTAAAGATCGCAGGAGGCCAACTAGTGATGACAGAGATGGACATCACACAATACAAAAGGAAGAATGTGGTTAAGTTGAACAAGTTCAGGATTTATCATGACTTGAACAAGATCATAGAGCATGCAAAGAAGACATATGTTATACCACATATGTTGTAAATACAAATTACTACTGAGAGGCCCATATTTAGTAACACTAGAAAGGACATTTTTTCTATGGACTCAATAGGCACAACAATCTCTTAAGATACTGAGAGAAATGTGTAGGATTTTGTGGAGTACATAAATAAGAAATATGTACATATAACTGAGCTATAGTAGCAGGTTAAGTTTTTGAAGGATACGATTACAACCTTTAAGTAGGTAAACATTAGAATGGAAGATTATCGAGCATGTTCTTCTGAGATACATGAATATTACAAGTCTCTAGTAAAAAAAGTGTGCCCATGGCTCTAGATATTGCAGAGGATTTTAGTCAAGTTGCTACCAATTTCGGGACCAGTTAAAGAATGAGGTACTCAACTTCAAGGAGTACTGAATTCCATAAATCAGCTGGAGAAATGGACCAAAGATTACCCTCAGGCCTTTCCAAAAGGTCCCTAGAATTAGCTTTCAAGAAATGACATATAATTCCATCACTGTGAACCCAAATCCAAAATAATGGGAGAAGTTTGAAAAAAGCATCTCTATAGTTGTTGCAAAATATAAAAAACATTACTTTTTGGCTAAGAGAATAATAAATATGAAAGAGCTACCAACTATTGGGGCCTCAATGAGAGGCCAAACTAGACGAAGAAGTAAACAAAGAACTGGAAGAGTTGCTAAAAAATGAATAGTTTTCCCTTAGAGTCTCCACCAACAAACCTACTAAATAAAATCTCAAGGAACACCTTATGGAGTGCAACCTACCAAGCAATATACAATACTAAATTATTTCTTAGTCTCCTTGATGAAAGAAGTATTGGTTATCTCTCAGAATACCTTAGAGTACCATGTCATAATGGAGAGTCTATTACCTAATAGAATTAAATTGATTAAATCATACTATGAAATATTCCTATCCCATCTTCAAGAAATCCTCAAGGTCTCAGGTGAGGATCCTATTATAGCTCTGATACCACTTGTTATAGCTCTGATACCACTTTTTATAGATCTATCCTAGAAATATATGAAAATATAAATAAACCCAAGAATAATAAGATCTGAAGAGATAAGATAGAAATGTTTCTTTATTATCAAACCCTTAAGGTAGGGCAACACCATACATTCACTCCTTAAGGAAGGAGAACACTCCACAAGCCATATGCTTGTTCATACAATATTTTTTGACTTCTCCATGTGGAGTCTCTAGCCTCTATATAGGCCTCATACATACAATACCATGGATCATTAC